>JAVJIF010001836.1:0-162554 GCA_038442645.1 Agave tequilana
TTTCTTAACAAATATGAAATAATATCCAAGTCTTGGCGAGTAGAATTACTCGCCTAAAACTGATCCTGTGATGCGTTAGACGCAGAGAAACTCGGCCCCAATCCAAGAGGAGTGGCCGGTCCTCACAAGTGAAGGAAAGAGGTTGTGGTAGTTTGGAGAAGATGGAGGTGCAAGTCTAGTTCACCACGCCAAATCGGGATTTTGCAAACGTTGTTGCGGGGGACGAATGTATAGTCCGTTAGAAAGAGGTCGACGAGGAGGTGAAGGTGGTATGCTTGGTGGAGGCTACGGTGGTGCAGGTGGTGGGGGAGATGGTGATGAAGTTTTGTGGAGGTGATGGGTTCTTTTGGTGTCTCTTGGTGAAAGAGGTTGAAGAAGATGGAGTTAGTTGTTTGGAAATGGTGAAGGAGATGGAGGAGAAGAAGGTGGAGGAATTGGTGATGGAAAAATGGAGATGGTGAGTAGTTGTGATGGCCGGCCAAAGGGCTTGGTGGTGGTGAGCTTGCTGTTGGAGCTTGCAGGAACAAAAGGATGAGGAAAAAATAATGAGAGAGAAGATGGGAGTGCATATATATAGAAGGGGAAAATAATATAATAACAAGCCATCATCACTTTCCCTCCAATGAGTGCTGCGTTTGCAAAGTCCCAAGGCTGCGTCCAGAGGAAAACGCAAGGAGGCTGCGTTTCAAAAGAAAAGGACAAGGCATGGGTGATTTGGACTTGAGTTGAGTCAGCCCATAAGCATTTAATGCAGCATGGAGAGGGTGGCTGCATTAATGATGAACCCAGCTGGTGAAGCTCGCGTTTGAGGAAGGAGAGAGAAAAATGAAAAAAGAGATAAGTGGAAAATTTGGATAAATTCTCGGTATCTGGGAAAATACCGAAAACTCCAGGAATGACCAAAATTGAAGTATCCCGGAAAGCTATCCAAAAATTCACAAAAATCATAAATATTATGAAATGACTTTTGTGAAATCGGTTTCCAGAAATTCTATCTCATTTTCAAAATAAAAATCCTGGAATATATTGGGATCGGTGTCTACACCGGGTAAGCTGGATTTTTGATAAAATCTGAAAATTCCCAGAAAATGCCCAAAGGAAGAAAACATAATTCTAAGAAGGAATGTGAAAGCAGAATCCGGAAATTTGATTCCAATTGTAAATTAAAATTCCTGGAATCAACCAATGATACTGGCCGACACCGGTTTTGAAGATTTATAATTAAATTCCGAAAAATTCCAGAAAATCATGAAAAATCTAGATTATTAGAAGATAATATTTGAAACTAAAATCAGTCAAATCTGGATACCGAACAGGTCAAATCATGCAGTACTGCTATATGAGTAAGGATAGTAGAAAATAAATATAATAATAATATGCTCAAAAATCAGAATACGTAACTGTGCACGTATACTGGGAATGGGGTGTTACAATATATAATATTGGAAAATGATATTTAAAACTAAAATCGGTCAATTCTAATTATCAGAATGTCTAAATCGAGTAATACTCTAGGATCGGGCCTTCGGTTCAGACTAGGGCTGACTCCGAATCCACGAATCCAAATCCAAGACAAAACAATCATATAAGGAATTCATAATACAAAAATAAATACAGGAAACAAATCGAAAAATACGATCGAAAATCTGAATACGCAACTAAGTACGTATTCCGGGAACGGGGTATTACAATCCACCCACCTTACAAAAAATTGCGTCCTCGCAATTTCGTTAAGGGGTAAATTGAATACAAGGGGACAGCGGTGGAATTTATACCAATTAAGATATGAAGCACTATAGGTAGGGCTCTCAAGTCGACTGAACATTAATCATCCTCCGCACTTCCGGCTGTTAAAATCTTCGAATAATGCTGAATAATACTGCTGATGTCGTGGCTGTGCAATAAATGAGCCAGAATACCGAAGATAAAGAAAACCCTGATAGTCCTGAGCATAATAAAGAAGGCCGATAATTAAGAATCCCGAATACCAGGCATCAATCACTCTGACCGATATGGTAGAGAAGGTAGAATATCCGTAGAGAATTTCGACTGCTGTCTTCTGAAAGATAGCCAGATCAGGATCAATCTGGAGAATACCAAGCTTCATAGAGTTCACCGAAGAGATCACATAATAGCTTCATTCAGAACCAGCCACTACCTCTCTAGTCTAGTCATATCTTAAGTTAGTATAAAGGCTTCATAAAACCAAAACAGGGAAAGGATAGGAGGGATTAGGAATCAAAGGAAGGATGGTCAAGAATTAGATAACTCTGCACTTGTAGTTGGAATGCATAACCAAGACTCAAGTATTCCAGTTGCAAATTTCTTTACCATTGATTTGCCTTCTGGACGTACTGAAGATGTTTAGAGCCTAAGCTCTGATACCATCCTGTAACGCCCCGATCCCGCGGATACGGGGACGTCACTGCAACGTATATACGTAGGTCGGAAAGTGCCCCCAAGTATATACGCTAAGCATCAGTACAGACAAGAATCAGAGTACGGAAGCAAATGGTGCATTATACATTCCAACAATATATATATATATAATCACAGAGTTATCACAGAAGTGATCCAATATTACAATAATATTATATCACTGATGCGCAAATGCGAGAGTACAAAGGATATACATATATGAACAGTATAAAGGACATGGAATGTACAAGTATAAACAGAAAAGGTTACTCACGAGTTTATAAAGGAAAACTCGAGAGACTCACAAAGGGGCCTGGAAGGATGGAGCTCTGGATGATCGGCTGGGGAATCCACGCTACCGCTGCGCTACTCTGATCAGCAACAGGAAAGAATCTACACGCTCCAAGCTCCATGACCTGGACATGAGGATCCAGGGGAGTCAGTGAAACTCCCCAGGCGAGTATGATATAATGCCAGGTGGCGAGCCAGGGTGGGCACAGGTGTCAAGTACAGAAGACAGGAGGGTTTAGAACACAAATGAAGTATATATGAACGGGTATGACATAATCATCATCATAAAACAGGAAATCCAGAGTAAAGCTGATATAAGCAAGATTGATTGTATACGCTTAGGTCACGGTCCCATGAGACTAGTACCTCGAAGGAATAATCCAAACAAGGAAACCCTCATCTATATACTTTTATCTCATGCCACCGAATATCCAAGCGTATAGAATCAGAGTTGCAAATCATATAACAGTCAAATGGGAATACATAGCGGAAATCATAACATGCATAGCAAGTGTAACAAGAATCAATAACTGGAATCTATTATTATTATTACTTGTCTTACTGTGATATCTAGCTATGTGATCTAGCGTCCCAGCGCACATAGATCCATATCCTAGTAAAGCAAGGATGTTATTGGAAATAGATGGAGAACTGATAGAGCTTCTTATAGTAGTTCCCATACACCTGGGACCAGTTTGGAGGCCCAAAGTCCCCTTAACACGCATCTTCTGTGGGCCAAAGTCCTACTAACACTACCGCCAATATTTTATTCCCATACTATAAGCAAGATATCATTCCGGCATCCATCACTTCCTCCCATTCCCCATACAAGTTGTCCTTTTTATGGCTTATTAACATAATTATCAGATCAAGGGAATGAGCAAGATCATAACTGGAATACATAACTGGAATACATAACTGGAATACAGGTACTACATTCCCTTTATCATGATAATTATAAGAATCAGGTGTATCATGCTTGGTGTCAAGAGATAGCATGATAAGTGGTGATGTATATCAAGTAACATGCATACCAAGAGATTGATAATAAGTCTGGGTAAGTCATGACGTAACAAGAAGGTCTTGCCAGATAGCAGCAGGTCAAGTGGTCAGATGATAACACACTAGAAGTCAGGTGATATACATGTGTTAAAAGGAAGCATGAAACTGACAGGTCTGAAGCAATAGCATGGTAAGTGATAACATGGAAGTAATCCAAAGATCAACGACCGCGAAGGGTCGGCCACGCATGGTATATGATAAAGAAGTAAGCATATCAATAGCATGGCACAAGTACAAGATGAAGCTACCATAATATAAGCAATTGTAATGCAATACATGAATATGGAAATAAGAAGCGAAATACTTATCGTCCCGGCGAAACGGGATATCAAATAGAGAAGAGCGAAGAGCGAGACTACTCGCCTAAATCACCAAAACGCCGAAAGATCCAAAATCCACTGAAGTTCGGAATGCGCCATAACCTGTGATATAATTATGTAGAGAGAAGAGGAGAGAGAAGGAGAGAAGGTAAGATGATGTTTGCCAAGTGACAAGTCAAGTAATACCTATATGTGATGTAAGTCTAGAGGATAAGGTTCCTATTCAAGAAAGAAATCAACCATAACAGACAGCTAAAGTTAGTCGACTAGGTGGAAAGGGTAGTCGACTAATAGAGGGGTTAGTCGACTAACACTCTGGTATAGTCGACTAAAACTGGGTTCCAGAGAGTTGATATTCTGATTCAGGAAAAGTTAGTCGACTAGGTGGAAAGAGTAGTCGACTAACAGACATCTCAAGTCGACTAACAGTCATGTCAAGTCGACTAATACTGTGATACAGAGAGTTGGGTTTCTGGTTCAGGAAAGGTTAGTCGACTAGGGTCAAGGGTGTAGTCGACTAAGGGTCTCTAGTCGACTGGTAATTTGGTCTAGTCGACTAAAACTGTGTTTCCAGAAAGGTTACGTTTCAACTAGGGTTTTCTAGTCGACTGATCTATAGGTCTAGTCGACTAATCGACTGGAAACAGCATACAGAACAGATTTCTATGGTTGTGTATTTGATAATCAAATGGCATGATTTGAAGACCTAAGTATACATGATATGAAAATACAAGTATCCTAAGAATTAATCAAGTCTAGGTAAGTAAAATTACTCACAAAAGGAGGGGTTGATGATGGAGTGATGGTGGTAGTGATGGAAGTTAATGATGAAGAAAAAGATGAGGCCTTGTTGGAGTTGATGACCTTGTGGTGGCTTCCATGGAGATGAAGGAGGAAGAAGATGACCTTGGTGGTGTTTCCCATAGAGATGAAGGAGGAGGAAGATGAAGGGAAGAGGTTGGAGGTTAGGGTTTTGGTGAAGAGAAGTGAAGGGAAGTGAAAAAAGGAAATGAAATGAAAAGGAAAGGTTTAAATAGGATTTTGGATTTGTGAAGGAGGTGTAATTAATGTAGATGAGAGGGGGCTTTTTGCAAATAGGGGAGGATGGGATGAGTGTCCTTCTCTTGGCCACTTGGCCGGCCATGGGAGAGAGAGAGAAAGTGATATTTGTGGTGGAGATATTTTGGTGGAAGTGTGTGGAAGTTGGGATTTTGGAAAAGATTGGAATTTTGGAAAATGGAAAAGCTTGTGGCTTGTGGAGGAAGGAAGAGAATTAAAGGAAAAGGAAAAGAAATAGAAAAGGAAAATTATTCTCTTGGAAGAGAAAATGAAAAATAATGAAAGTGGCGGATTCCCGGGATTCAGTTGCAGATGCGGAAATCTTTCGGGAAAATACAGGAATCGTCCGAAATTCAAGTATCTCGGAACGACCCGAAATAATTACCAAAAATCAAGAATATAATACTAAGTATCATAGTGAAATCCGTTTTAAGAAATACTTTATAGTTTTAAAACTAAAAATCCCGGAACCAATTATCTACCGACTCCGGTGGAATTTTCATAAAATCATAAAATCCTCAGAAAAAGTATTTAGGTAGAAAATATGATTCTAAGGAATAATGCCTAAAGGACCTTCTAGAAATTCCTAGCTGATTGTGAAATAAAAATCCGGGAATCGGTCAACAGAACTGGCCGACACCGGTTTTGAAGACTTTCATTTTAATTCTAGAAAAATCTAAAAAATCATAGAAAATATATAATATTGGAAAATGATATTTAAAATAAAATCGGTCAATTCTAATTATCAGAATGTCTAAATCGAGTAATACTCTAGGATCGGGCCTTCGGTTCAGACTAGGGCTGACTCCGAATCCACGAATCCAAATCCAAGACAAAACAATCATATAAGGAATTCATAATACAAAAATAAATACAGGAAACAAATCGAAAAATACGATCGAAAATCTGAATACGCAACTAAGTACGTATTCCGGGAACGGGGTATTACAATGCATCTCTAACTCAACAATAAGATCTTTGAGTTCTTCATGGAACTCTGGTACAGATCTGTCTCCTTTTTTGAGCTCAAGTAGGTGCTCATAAATCTCAAACACCCTCGAGGGATTCTTATCATTACCATACATCATTTTTAGTGTATCTCACATTTTCTTAGCGCTAGTTAAAAACATAACACTGCCATAAATCTTCTCTTTTAGATTGTTGAGAAGCCATATCATTACAGAATAATCTCCAGTAAGCCAGGTCATATAAGTAGGATCTGAAGTAGAAGGTGGATCTTGAAGGAGGTGAGCCAATTTGTTTTCAACGCCAATGAATATACGGAATGCTTGCGCTCATAATAAGTAGTTGGATCCATTCAACTTTGCCGTAGTTCTTAACATTGTCTTGAGAATAGAAGTCTCAACCATCGGAAAAGAGATCATAGTGGAGGAGGAACTTGTAGTCTCAGACATAGTGGCCAGTAGATAGATCACTAGAAATCAAACAGTAGTAGTAGGAAATAGTCAGCAAGTAGTATAAACAAGCAACTTCATTACTGGATATAGGCATAGACAATCAGAATTGTATCAAGAAAATAATTTCTCAGCCTAAAATAGCCAGATTAGATGAAAAAGTCTGACTTTTGAGCAGTAAACAGATCAGATCTCACCAGAAAAGTCTTATAGAGTATCCAAATAGTCAGATCAGATGTAAAATCTTATTTTTAAGTAGTTATGGCCTTGTTTAAGACCTCTGATAAGGTAGGAGGAGGATGGCACCTCTTTGAGATGATGGAGGAGTGGGCACCTTTTTGAAGGATTAGAGGAGGGGGCGGCACCAGTAGGGGGCGACACCCTTTTGGTGACTTGGAGGAGGGGCAACACCAGTAGGGAGGGACGACACTTGTTTTGGTGACTTGGAGGAGGGGTGACACTAGTAGGAAGGGGACGCACTTGTATGGAGAGATGAGAGGAGGGGCGGCTAGATATGGAGAGGTGTGAGGGTAATGTTTAAGGAGAAGTAGGTGGTGGATTTAGGGTTAGGGTTTACCTTACTCTGATACCATGTAGAGAAATAGAAACTCTAGAATTGAATTGATCATATTTATAAGAGAAGGTACAAGGTATATATAGAAGATAAGGTAAGCATATGGGTAACAACCCAATAAACCAATGCTAATGACCCAACTTAACAGATGGCATATGTCTGAGTATAATTTTTGGCCATGAGCCTGACCTTATATCGATCCACAGATCCATCTGGGTGATACTTTAAAGTAAAGACCCAAAGACAGCTAACAATAACAGCATCTGTGAGTGCCGAAACCAACTCCCAAGTTTCTCGAAAAGCAAGAGCATCCATCTCTTCACTCATAACCTGCTTCCAGGTAGGTACCATTAAAACCTTTATATAAGACTTGGGTATAAACTCAGAAGATAAAGATACAACAAAATGATGAAAAGTAAGGTTAAGATGATCATAAGAAACAAAATTCAAAATAGAGTGATCAGTGTAAGACCGTTTACTTTTTCGAAGAGTAATCAGAATATCAAGATCAGATGGAGATGCTGATGGTGGAGGAGGAGAACCGTCTACTGGAGAGGGGGTCAGCAGGAACTTGTTCAGGGGCAGAAACTTTTGGGTAATAAGTGTAGACGTATCTGAAATCTCAAACAAGTTTTGATGCTGGTGGATTCGTAGTTTCTACCGGTAACACTGACGGACGAAGAAACGATAGAAGCAGGCGTAGATAATGGCACAAACAGTGAAAGAGGAACCATCTCAAATATAGTGACAGGAACCTATGAAGAGAATTATGGACTAGACTCAGAATGTAATATCAGCAGGCACAAATTACTTCTTGGTGGAGAGGTTATAACACCGGTATATTTTTGTGTTCTAGAATAGCCAACAAAGACACATTTTATAGATTTAGGATATAATTTATCTAACCCAGAAGACAAGTCTTGAATGAAATAAGTGTAGCCAAAAACACAAGGAGTCATGGAGAATGTTATTTTGTTAGGATAGTGACAAGAGAATGAAATTTTTTATCTTGAATAGAAGAGGGCATCCTATTAATCAGATGATAAGCACTTAACACAGTATCGGATCATAAATATTTTGAAATACTCATACAAATCATCATGGTTCTAGCAACATCCAGAATATGTCTATATTTGCGTTCAACAACTCTATTTTGTTAAGATGTATGAGAACAAGAGGTCTGATGAATAATCTCATTTTTGGAACAAAACGTAAATACATCTTTTTTAACATATTCTATAGCATTGTCAGTACGAAGCACACGAATTGAAGTAGAAAATTGATTTTTTATTTGATTAAGGAAAAGTTCAATAATAGTGAAAACTTCTGACCTTTCTTTTAGGAGATACAACTAAGGCATGCGAGAAAAGTCATCAACAAAAAGTAGAAAATATCTAAAACACTGAATAAATGGCACTCAACTAGGACCCCAAGCATCAGAATAGACTAACTCAAAAGTAGAACTAGTACGATTATTGATACGACTCTTAAAAGTAGCACGATGATGTTTATCTAACTTACAAGACTCAAACTAAAGAAGAAAAAAGGACTCAAAAGGAATAACAGACTGAAGTTTTTGCACCGAAGAATAACCAAAGCCCAGTACCAAAATAAAACTGGATCAGATTGACCTGCAACCAAACCCGTAGGGGCACTCGATTATCCAAATAGTATATGCCTTCTTGCTCATGCCCCGAACCAATCCTCTTCCTAGTCGATATGTCCCGAAACACACAATGAGAAAGAAATAAGTTATTTTAATATTATGTTTAGTAAACTGACTGATAGATAAGAGATTAATAAGAAATCGTGAAGCATATAGGACATCAGTAAGGGTCAAGGATGGAGTAGCATGAACTACCACATTGCCTAATAGAAATAAATGGGTATCATCAGCAATTTTAATAGAGGGGTGGACAGTTGACAAATTTAAGGAAACAAACTTTTTCTTAATACCTGTCATATAAGATGAGGTTTCAGAGTCTAATATCCTGGGCTTTTGAGGAGAGGCAGTATAGGCGTGCATACCTAAAGCAGATGCATGAGTCGCTGAAAGATTATTCTGAGAGAACTCTAGTTGTCGAAGCATATCATACTCCTTCTATGACAGGACAACCGTGGAAGGGTCAGAAAGAGTGGATGAAGAGTCCTGAGGAGTACCACGTGGGGTAAGAAGATTAGAATCAGATAGTTGTGCCCACTTTGGTCGATTAAATTTTTTCTAGCACTTTTTGAAGATGTGATTACTTCATCCACAATGCCTACATAGCCAGGGTTCTTTCTTAGAGGTACTCTGTCTGCCTCCATAAGAACCACGTTCACCTCCAACGAATCCATGTCTCGTCCTTCAAAATCACGGCTATGACCACAACCTCCGTCACTCCAAGAAACCATGACAAACTGCCCAATGGATGGTGCAGAGAAAATTTTGGCTCCAGTAAATATTCGCATAACTCTCGAGAAAGTTCAGTCAACATGAGAATACTATCTCCTCCCAGTATCAACCCTGTACTAGGGATTGTAGTGTAAGACTCAAGCCATATAAAAACTGACACTGGGAGATCCTGACGACATCCTCTCAGCGTCGCCACATCAATAACAGCAGGTTGATGCATCTCTAACTCATCAATCAGATCTTTGAGTTCTCTATAGAACTTAGGCACGGATATCTCTCTGTTTGAGCTCAAACAGATATTCATAGATCTCAAACATCCTTGAAGTGTTCTTCTCATTGTCATATATCACCTTCAGTGTATCCCATATCTCCTTAGCAGTAGCCAGGAATATGACACTACCACTAATTTTCTCCTCCAGACTATTGAGAAAGCATGTCATTACAGAATAATCTTCAATGAGTCAGGTCACATATGTGAGATCTGTATCAGCAGATGGAGACCATAAGAGATGAGCCAATTTGTTCTGAGCGCCAATAAATATGGGGAACGCCTGCGCCTATAATAAGTAGTTCGAGCCATTCAACTTCATGGTAGTCTCCAACATCGTCTTGAGAACATAAGTCTCAATCATCGGAGAGGAGATCATGTTGGAGGATGAACTCGTAGTCTCAGCTAGTTGTAGAAATCACCAAAAATCAGTCGGTAGTAGTAAACAGCTAGTAATGAAAAGAAACAAGTAACTTAGGTACTAGATAGTACTATAAACAACCACATTAGTATCAAGACCTAAATTATCAGCCTTAAATAGGCAGATCAGATGTAAAAATCTGATTTTTATGCATAAAATCGATCAGATCTCACCAGAGAAGTCTTGTAGCGCATAAAAAAAGTCAGATCAGATGTAAAAAAAAAAAAAATCTGATTTTAGAGCAGTAAATAGAGCAGATCTCACCATGGGGCATTGTATAGCATCAAAGAATTTAGATGATTTAAAAATATGATTTTTGAAGTACAACACCACCTTTTGGAGGGTATGGAAGTGGTGCGGCACCTTTGGAGAGTATGAAAGGGTCATGGTAATACTTGGAGATGGTATGGAGGTGGTGTGACAACTTTTGGAGATTATGAAAGTGATGCGACAGTACTTTGAGATGGTATGGAGGTGGTGCGGCAACATTTGGAGGGTATGGAGTGGTGGAGGCAGTACTTGGATGGTATGGAGGTGGTGGCGGCACTGTTGAAGGTGTGGAGGTGGTGCGGCAGCACTTGGAGGATGTGGGAGGGCGCATGCAAGAAGTGGGAGCGATGGTTGAGGAAAGGAAGGAAAATTTTGAGAAAAGTAGGAGAAGAAGATGGTGAATTTTAGGGTTAGGGTTTCTCTTCCTCTGATACCATGCAGAGAAATAAAAACCATCAAAAGTGATAATCTTTATTCATGTAGGAAGATATATATATATATATATATATATATATATTATATAATATATATATATATATATAATATATATATATATATATATATATATTATATATATATATATATATAGAGAAGATAAAAAGGGCATATAGGTAATAACCTAATAACCCAATACTAATATCTCAATTTAACATGGAAAAACAAAGAGAGTACAGAAAAACTTAGAAAGAAACAAATTAGTAGAGAAGAAGAGGGAAAAGCATTTTGATTAAGGTGAGTCTTATCTCTCTCCATTTCTTCTTGGAGTCTTTTACTCCTTTAATGATCGTAGCAGAATCTTGTCACTCCTTGAAAATTTAGAGTTTTGTCACTCCTTGAAGTCTTAGTACTCCCCACGATTATTATAATATCGGAATTTATTACTCCTTAAAGTCCGGAGTTCTGTTACTCCTTGGTGTTTTGACACTCCCATCCATTCAAATTTATTCCTCTCACATGATGTTTAATCAGGCACCTTATTTATGCCAATAGTCCAAAAATATAAATTAAGAAATTATCCAAATCAATAAAGAAATGATGATTTCGAGCCTTCACCTTCTAAAAGGAAAAGGAATTCGACAAATGGTAGAAAACTCTGGAATTATGGAGTAAGAAAACTTCTCGGAAAGAGTATAAAAACTTTGCATTTGGAGTAAGAAAACTCCTCAAATAATCTCACATTTTTTTTCAACAATTAGTTCAGACTTTGAAATTAGTGATTTAATGTGCAAAAAATTTGTGTGTGCATGGTGTGCAAAGAACTAGCGTGTATGAATGATAAAAATGACATCACGTCAATGACTAGGCCATTATATTTTGAGGTCTCATGCAAAAAGCAAAGTTTGGAGAAAGTATAATATATCATCACCAAATCATCAAAGCAGTGACAGAAAATAAACAAACCTCTGTCGTGCTTGGCTAGGATGACTGTTCACCGTGCCGAGCAGCACTCACCGACTCTTCATGCGATCCGCAAGCGTCGTCGACAGTCTCCATGCGGGATGCTGTCACCATGAGTGACACACAAACCTCGTCCTTGTCGACATTTGCTGCGGCCTTAGATTCTTTAATTTGTTTGCAAACCTCTCTTGATCGAATGGCTACAAGTTATCCTAGGGATAAACAAAAAGTAATCATAGTGATTCATTTAGTTTGAAATTGAAATCATATCTTTTACCTAGAAGTGTGATATCTTTAACCGAATCTTAACAAAGTTTGGTCGAGGCTTCCTTAATTCAACTCTTAAGAATATGAGATCAAAGGGACCATACAAATTATATTGTCATAAAATTCTTGGTTTCAAGCCCAAAGCCCGCATAGCCAAGAAAGGAGAAAGCACAATGCAAAAATAAAAAATTGAAATTAATAAAAACATAGATTAAAATCCAAGACATCAGACAACTAGCATATGAGCTATTCAGAGTATCCCAATGACAATCAAATTCATTCTCAGTCATAAGCTAGACTTGGTCGACCTAGTTGAGCTCTTTTTGGCTAAATTCACATCGACAACTTGTCTTGAAAGGGATGAATTTTTGTAACATCAAGACTAAATTGTGAAACGAAAATGCAAACTCTAAATCACCCAAGTGTTTTGTATTCAGATCAAAATTACATATGACAAACTCAAATTGGCTAAAGATCGATCCCTATAAATCAAATGGGATTATCACATTCCATTTAATCTTGAACTTTCAATAGAAATTTTATCTGTTCCAAGAAAATACAATAAAAAGGAGTATATAATAAATCCTTGGACCGAAATGTCCTTAAACTAAAAGTACCAAATTTCATCAAACATGGACCGAGATGTCCTTAAAATAAATGTCAACATCTCATCATATTTTAAGGCCTAAGTGTGAAATCCTAGGGACCAATGTGTTTTTAAACAAAAAAATGAAAAGAAACAAAAGAATAGAATACAAAAATCCCAAGACCGAAACATCCTTAAACTAAAGTGATATTTAAAGAGACTGGAATGTCTTAAAACCAAAATCAAGCTAAAAGGTTTCCTACCTCCAGTTGAATGTTTACAATTCCTAATTCTGCAAATTTCTAAGGGATTACTATGTACACTAGCAGTATGCCCACGGTTAAGCCTTGTCATCTATAATAGATGCAATAAAATGATATTTTGTCTCTTATTTATTTTTTGATGACGTGCATATACATCTTTAATCGAAGGTTTCTCTTAAACACAGAAAATAATTAACAGTAGACTCTTGGGTCTATTGGAAGCTTTGAACTGCAAATAATAAAATCCTATCCCATAGGAAGAATTTGATGGTACAACTATTTCTATCTCAATCAGATATATGTTATAGAGATAGACAATTTTTACCTTACAAACTGGAGATAAGTGGTCATGATTGGTGAATACCATGCGACCATCTTATTAATTTTTTTGCAGAACGAACTAGTTCTTGATCATCCCTTATTTCCACTGAAATCGCCCTATGAACCCACACACCACCAACACCACCACCATCAAACCAAAAAATTAAAAAAAGAAAAAGAAAAACAATTATTGTCTCATCATTGATGATTTGTGTAATAAAAAAAATATATATTGTTCAGAAGATTTTGTAGAATCCCAATAGGAGGTTGTATCTTAACTACTACTCATTTTTATGTTGCAACAAGAAAGAATAGTGAGCCTTTTATTTTGTTTATTTGCTTTTCTCTTTCTAATTTGAGGTACTTGACAGTTGATATCTTATTGCTTTTATTCCAACATAATGTCTTACAGAGACAAACAATGTCGATGATGTATCGAATTATTGGGCAAGCACTTGAGCAAGCAGGTCTTTCTGAATGTAACCATCCACAAGATTTTTTGAATTTTTATTGTCTTGGTCAGCGTGAACCTGAATTGAAGGAAAAGTCCTTTTGGTGAATAATCCTACTGATAATAGTGCATTGGTATGCTTTCTTTTGCTTTTCCTACCTATTTTTTTTATCAAATTACTTGACTTGGTAAATATAAAGAAAATTGTTGTTAGCTCCTTCAGTGTCCAAGCAATTATCCTTTAAACTCTGTAGCCTTGTTTTGTTCTGTTTGTTTGGTTTTTTTGTGTGTCTCGGGTTGGGTTTTTTTTTTTGGATGGGGGGAAGGGGGATTGGTTGATGCATCTTTTAAGGGTGTGTTTGCCATTGCTTGGGAAAGAGCTTTCACTTTTTTTAAAGAAAATAAGTGCTTATTAAAAACGGTTAGGTGTTTGGTTAATAGACCAAAAAGAAGACTTTTCAAATAAGCATCAGCTAAAAAGTTGCAGTTTGAAGAAGCCAAAAAATCTTGCTTCTCCCAGCTACAGAACCAAAAGCCACCCACAATGATCTCATTTTTTTTTCTTACATGATCTCTCATGCAATCTAGCATCGTAACTGAGAATTTCTATTTTTCTTTGTATTTTTCCCATGAAATCTTATCTAAACTTTCTCTCTCATACATTAATTCTTATCCAAACTATTCTGAACAAATTATTCAGATATTAATTCTTATTGATATGCACTTAAAGTTTTAAAATTACCGAACACTATGAGTCTTGTAAAAGTCTTTTTCTAAAAGGGCTTTTGAATAGTCCTTTTATAAAAGGACTTATCTACAAGCACAAGCAATGGCAGGCATGCTAAGCCTTTGCATTTCTCTTTCTATCTGTAGCTTACCATATCCACTAAAAACTTAATACTGCATAATCTAAAAGTAATGAGTTTTCGGATAGAAATAGTAAATGATGACTAGAGTAGAAATGCAGGTGTGAAAAAGAACTTTCAGGAAAGAGAGAGGTTTTAACAATAATGCATAAAAAATGTAGAGTGTCTAAAAGAAATTTATTTAAATTTGATGGGGCCAAAAGTCTTGCCATAATTAAAATTACCTTAAGATGGCTTTTCAGCTAGACTGCATGGAACTATATTTTTGCATGCCAATAACAATCAACGCATGTGTTTGGTAATACATATTCTAGTTTAAAGATTTTTTTTATTTAAGATTTAGCTAAAACAAGAAAAGTTAATGGTAACTATTTCTCTGAGATAGACTTTTGCCATTCCGCAAGGGTTCGAGGTCGAATCCTTCCTACTCAAATGTCAACATCCGACATTCAAATACAAGATCCACATTGTTGAAGTTGATCTATATTATTTCAAGTATTTATAAATAAAAAATTAAGTGTTTTAAATACTTTTTTCCCATGTATCAAGTAGAGAAAAACGGCTTAAATAGTGAGTTGGTTAGTTTAACGGTGTAGAATATTTGAAACCTCACAAAATTGGTTTGTAGGGATTTTTAAATGTTTAGATCATGATCAAATTGTCGGATCGAGAATTTATATGTCTAAAGACATAGATCTAACCAACTCACTATTTTTGGCCATTTATTTGCGCCGCTTGATGGATGGGCAAAAAGTATTCATAATACTTGATTTTTAGTTTATAAATACTTGGAATAATATAGATCAACTTCTACGGAGTAGATCTTATATTCGAATGTCGGATGGTTGTATTTGAGTGAGAAAGATTCGTGCCCAAATCCTTCCGGAATGACATAAGTCTATCTCCTATTTCTCTAGGGAACTAGAAGATGTTGCCTTTCTGCTATGTTCTACACATTTATTCAAAGCCAGAGCATAAGTACTTTAGTAATATCCACATCATCCTTTATAAATTCAAGGTACTAATAATTTGATAAAGTTTTTTGTTTTTTTTAAAAATTTGTTAAGCAAGGAAAAAAAATTTCCTTAAAAGAAGCAAAAAAAAGAAAAGAAAAAAGAAATACTTTAGTTGCTTGTTAGGTGTTGTATATTGTCTCCAATTATATTTGATCCATGTGTTAACTGTTGATAAAATTAGTCAATCAACATCCAATGCTTGTTTGTGATGACAAATCTAATAACTAATCAAGGTAGAATCCATGACTTCAAATCAAGAATGGTTGGTGCAATTTGGTTCCATTTATGTCCAGTCTTTTCACTTTGTCCTACCTTCACAATCTGATGTTCAAAAGCCCCAAATAAACTTACAAGAGGAGAAGAAAATCATATACTTTTATATAAAGATATTTAAGATGCTTGTCAAAAGAGTTACTTCATGCCTTTCGTGGACATTACCAAGCTCATTGCACCACAAAACAATAATCCCACTTGAGAGACCTTGTGTAGGGACGACCAAGGATTGCCACTGCCCACCAAAACACTGTGTAACAACATGAGTTGACTCCAAAGAAAGCCTAGTAAAAATGATCAAGCTCAGCTTAAGAGTCCATCAAAGTCATAGAAGATGGTCTAAGAAGGACGACTTCCTTCCTCCCAGGCAACTTCGTACGAGCATCATCATTGACCAGGGATAGTTGAATTGACACCACCCACTCCTATAACATCATCATTGCAATCCACTAAGCTAGTTGCATTCTCCTATCTGGAGTCTTGTAAATTAACTGTTGTTGTGCAACGCAACCTCTGGGCTCTAAGGTCTTTGCATACTTCCACTCAATAATTGAAGAAGATTTTTGTTGTCCACAGATTTTGGATCAAAGTTGTCAAAACCAAAACCTCATGATCCCTGTGAAGGCGAAACAAGCTGCTCCTTCAAGATGCATCCTAGTGATTAGCAAGGCACATGAATAACCCTTGTTGCTAAGCTCTTACCTCTGACAAGCCATAGAAAGAATTTAAAATTACAAAATATCTAGCCTTTCTTACTAATTAATATCAGTATCTTCTTTCGATGACAGCCAACACACACACACATACTTGGCTACTTCTGGAAGGATTTGAGAGTGAGTCCTTCCCACTCAATTCAATGCTACGGTATTTAAATACAAAATCTATTCTGTTGAGATTGATCTACATTATTTAAAGTAATTAAAATACAAAAATAAAGTGCTTTGTAGTTTTCTTATTCATGCATTAAGTAGACACAAAATAGACAGCCGAAAGTGACATATAACTTAGATCTATGACTTTAAACATACAAATTCTCGATCCGGCTATTTGATCATGATCTAAACATTTAAAAACTCTCACATAGCAACGTTTGTTAGGTTTCAAATATTCTACACCGTTAAACTAATCAACTCACTGTTTCGATCGTTCATTTTGCGTCTACTTGATGAATTTGTAAAAAATATTTAAAATACTTGAATTTTAATTTTTAAGCATTCTTAATAATGTAGATCAATTCCAACGGAGTGGATCTTCAATTTGAATGATCTATGTTGAATTTGAATGGGAAGAATTTATCTTCATATTCTTTCCAAAGGACCCAAGTTTGTTTATATATATGTAGGGCCAGAATTAAAAAAATAAACCTCTCCTAAAAAGACCTATTGAACAACTCCAAAAAACTCCTAAATTAAATAAAAGCAGCTGACCACATCAAACAACCATTGACTCAAAAACTAAGTTCAACATGACTCAAACTTGAACTTAAATAAGCACGGTTTAAAATCTCAATATTCATATTGGAATTGGCCAATGATTTTAGTATCAATGTCGTTAATATTGGTCGTCAATGCAATATCGGCTCCGATATTGGCCGGTATTACATGATTAATATCGTATCTATTACTTAAAAACCCTATATGATATTGATGATATGTATCAGAATGCGCTGATATTTGAAATCATGTAAATGAATCTCAGGCTGAGAAAGATTAGAACACACATCAAATACCTGTAAACTGAAACATACACATCAAAGATCAAGCTCTCTCCTCCACGCGTCTAGTGAATGGACACGATTGCCATCATCAACCCTTGGCAAAATGGATGAACTGCCATTTGTACCTTGTTATCCAATTGCATCAAGCATTCCCAAGTATGGTATGAGAAAAGAATAGCCGAGCTTCTTGCTAATTTATAAGAAAGTTGCATCTGGACATGGTACCTCTATTTATATTTTTATTTATTATTTATTTTGTGGTGAGAAAACTGGACATGGAACCCCTCTGAAGTGTTGTAACTGGACACATCTTAGTTTACTTATTTGGATATTTGCTTCCTCCGGAAGCCAGCAGCAGGTCTTTGACTCGGGTTACAGTAGTTTTATCAACCACTAGTGACAATTTCCATATACTGTTAAATTTGCACAAAATTGAGCTGGTGTGAAATTAGGGTATGGTGGGAACTGTATTGCTTCTCCAGCTTATACATCCTCAGAACGCAAGGGCTCTCTGAAAAAAATGGATTATGCATCTTTGTTTTATTTTGGCTAGAGCTTTCATGCCTGTTGTAGAGTTTGTTACTCGTGATGTAATCAACAGAGTTTGAACAGTTATTGCTTTCTTAGCCCTTTCCTAGAAATTTACTACTTTTGTGACCATTGTAACTCCTTTTGCAGCGCTTAACTCAGAAATTCCGCAGATTTATGATATATGTGCATGCTAAAGGGATGATTGTCGATGATGAATATGTAATCCTTGGATCCGCCAATATCAACCAAAGATCTATGGATGGGTCAAGGGATACTGAAATTGCGATGGGTGCTTATCAGCCGCATCATACATGGGCTGGGAAGGGTAGTCATCCACATGGACAGGTTTGTAATGTTTGTTTGTTATCCTTACTAGAGGGAATGTTTAATAATGTCACTTCAAAATTCTAAAAATAAATAGGGATAAAATATATCTTATCTGTGTACGTTTACTTAAATGCAAAAACCATCATAACAAACCTGTTAAATAATAATTAGTTTTTTAAAACAAAGAGCATAGTTAGTGATTTTGATCTTTATTTCCTGTGCGTGAAATTCATATTTTCCACACTAAGAACATAATTATAAAGTAAACCTGAGCTGTGTATGTGTATCTGAATGTGAGTTTGTGATTATCAGCTTACACATTCTACTTTCAGTGGTTCATTTCCTTTTTCTTAATTTCGATTATAAAATACGCTCACTGTAGTAGTTTCACGTCCATGTGAGATTTTCCTTCTCCTAATTAACTGAACGATTTAACGGCTACAGGTTTATGGGTATCGAATGTCTCTTTGGGCCGAACATTTGGGCAGCCTAGAAGACTGTTTCCAAGAACCAAGTACCATCCGCTGTGTTAGGCGTGTTAACGAACTAGCTCAAGAAAACTGGGAGACTTATATAGCCCCTGAGAACAAGAGGATGAAAGGGCACTTGATGAGGTATCCAATTCGCGTTGACAGAAGTGGAAGAGTCCGTGCATTATCAGGATATGAAACCTTCCCTGATGTTGGTGGCAAGGTGCTCGGAGCACATACTTCGCTTCCTGATGCTCTGACGACATAGTTTTTCGGATAAGTAAAGCAAGAAGGTTTAAACAATTTAAACTCCAAGGAGCCGAATTGTTTTGCTCGAGAATGTTGAGGTTAAAGAATCAATGCAGGAAGCAATTCCCAGAAAGTGCTTGGATGGAGGACTAAAACATGGTTACACTCACAGAAGATTGTCGTTGTAGTGTTCTATCTTTGATATCCAGACAAATACATGGTTTTTTTAGAAGAACTGGACTGGATTCTGTGAGAGCTCAAAAGATGTAATTAATAGGTTTCATTGCACTAGTGGCAATGATCCTGAAAGCCTAAGTAGTATTGTTGTGTGCTTTCTGCTTGTAAACACGCAAGGTGAACGATGCAAAATCACTCTCTTTGCTTGGATCAATTAGCCAATATGGGTCTGTGAAGATATTATTCGAAAACATGATAGAAAATAAAATTGTCTGAATGGAAATTATTTTTACTAAGTCTAACTCTTAGGTGGTAAAGGTTTTAGCCTGTAAGAGTGTTTTTAAAAAAAAAAAAAAAAACCTGTAATCTCTTCTTTTTAAATTATTTTTACTATCATAAATATACTCTCTTGAGCTCTAGTTCAAGTGGTAACTTATAAATCTAACATACTGGAGATTAAAATTCAAGTCTTATTGGGTGTAATATTATTTTTTACTTTTTTTTTCCTCTTGTCATATTACATTTACGTTTATACTGAAATTCTTATTACATTTACCCTCACACTTGAATAACATCTTGCTTCTGCCACTGTTTGTAAGAGTATTTTCTTTTTAACCTTCTCCTTTTTAATAATATCACTCTGGCGATTATATTCTCTTCTGTGGTAAATGTTTTAGTTTGTAAGAGCATTTTCTTTTTAACTTTCTTTTTTATATTTTCTTCTGCGGTAACTCTGCGTTAAAGGTTTTAGTTTGTAAGAGTTTTTTTTTTTTTTTTTTTTTAACTTTCTCCTTTTTATTGACATACTTTCACTATTATATTTTCTTCTGTTTATAGCAACAAAGAAGCTAGCAAGTAGGTTTTACTTCTGTCCATCTCTTACTATTTGTTGTTAATCCAATAAAAGTCCATTTAAAAATAGTCAAATACACACTAGAATGAATTAAAAGCCACTTTGTCAAAATTAATTAAGCACAATTTGTTAGATAGGGATGGGCGACACTGGAGGGCTCTCACATATCAGATATTAATAAATGTAGTCTATTTACAATATTTCATAATCAAAATCTATGCATCTAGATAGTCAATCTCAAGATGAAAAAATTGCCGTATCGGCTAATTAAGTTAGACAAAAGAGCAATGGCTTTACGTAGTTCACTTTGGTTGTTGAGAATACCACCACCTTCTGGCAGGCAACAGACAGGTAACTAGTTTGATTATGCTGTTGAAACAATCATCTTCTCAACCAGCCCAAATGGTCATACGAAAGTGACATTCTGTTACTCATTAACAGTTACAAGACCATTCAACTTAGGGTACTGTTTGGTTGTCGTAATTGACCGTAATTTGTAAGTCATAATTGAAAAAGTCTTTTACAGTTGTAAATGAGTTACATGCATGTAAGCTTTACGATGTTTGATTGGTAATATAAAGTTGTAAGTGAGAAAGTGTAATGTGTTTTACGGTATTTGATTGTCATAATGTGTAAGTCATAAGTGAAAAAGTTGACCATAAAATTAACTATTTGGTGATTTAAAAAGTTTTGAAATTGCAAATAAATAATAAAATGTTAAATATTAAAAAAATTAATATTAACATAAAAAAATAATACAAATTTGCAGGACCACAAAATTAACTGTAAGTGGACTGTAAATGAGTGGTAGTTGGGTTGCAAGTGAGTGATAGTTGAGTTGTGTAAATTTTTTACGAATTACGGTCTAAACAAACGCCGTAGTTATAATTGGGTTGTAAGTCATTTACGAATTATGGAGTTTTATGATTTTTACGACGAAACAAACAGCCCCTTAGTAGAAGGCAAATGCTGCATGGATGCATGACAAATACTCCACTGTTGAGGATAGGATATTTTCCATAAACTCATACCTTTCTCGGCCGTTTGGTTAAGATTAATCATAGTATCTGTTCTTATCAATTTAACTCAAGAAGATGATGTATGCAGCCAACTACCCATGTATTATACATTTGGAACTGTGACTAAATAAAACACTACGTATCAGTCTCTTTTGAGTCCATGCATGGGAGCCTACAAAATGTAAACCCAAATAACTTGATTCTTAAATTATAGGCGTTTTTCTTTTCTTTTCTCTCCTTTCTTATTATTATAACATTACACATGTAAGGAGAGTTTTTTTCGTGTCATATTATACCAATCTATAGTTGGGCGAGAGTGCAACAAAAGCGAGCACACCAAATTGCAGTTGGTTGGCTGAAGGATTAATGAAGATAACGTCAAATTTAGATCGAAACTGAAAAATCAATTGGAGATAAAAGAGAATTGGGGATCCGCTGCTCATCTCCCTAAGGATCTGGCCAGATGGCCAGATCCTTGCCACGGATTCGCGGCAATCCTTGCAGATTCACGATAATCTAGTAATATCTGGGAGAGCGTTTGCTCCCTTTATCTTCGTATGCTATTTGGTCATTTCCCCTATAAATACCTATAATTGTGAAGGTAAATGTAAAGGCTGAACAGGCTTTGACAAGAGAGTTATGTGTTGTAATACGAGTTTAGAGAGAACAAAGAGATTTGTAATGATGATTCTTCAATGAAATTCAGCATTCTTTTGTTAAGATCGTGCACTGAATTTTCTCTATTCCTTCTCTATGCTGCATTTCTATTTTTTTATTTCATATTTTATTATATGCTTTGATTTTATGCATGTCATCTTCTCTTTGCGGCTTCTAGTGCTTCTACTTCACTTACTTTCATCATTGGTCAAAGGAGAGAGACTTCAAGGAGACAACAGTGAACCAAGCTTTGAGTCGATTTCGAGTTTTAACAATCTCTTCCCTTCCTCTCACTTTCTTTCTTCCTCCATCTCTTTACTTATTTAGTCTTCACATTGGTTAGTATTTTTCTTTTCTTACTTCGTATTCTTAATGCTCTTACTTCTTTTTCTTAATGTTTAAAGAGGTTTAGTTCTAAAACAAAGACTCCAACAATCCATTCACAATTTTTCAAACTAGATTAAGATTGGATTTAGTTTTTCAAAAATCAAGTTGAACAATTCTCTGTGGATTCGACTCTCTTCTTGCCACAATACGATTCTTCTAAAGAATTCTAGTAAGAATAGGTTTTTTATAATTTGTAAGTGATTCAAATAATGATGGAGTTTTTCATGATTTTTGAACTGCGAACAATTTTGACGCCGTTGCCGGGGACATGTAAAAAAATCTGTTTTTGAAAATCGACATTTAATCTTTTCTAGTTTTTCTTCAAAAAATTCAAAATTCAAAATTCAAAAAAAATTCTTTTTCTTATTCTTTACCATCCATGAGATTTAACTTTCAAACTTGTCTTTTTGCAGGGATATTCTATGGACAACGGAAGATTTGCACAAATAACAAAGGAGCTTGCTTGCTAAATAATTGCATGTTAAATAAAAAATTGCTTACTTTAGAGTCGTCGAGAAGGTTGCATCCTTCTAACTCTACCTATGAATCTCCTGTCAGTGGGGTTTTGGAAGTCCTTTGATTGCACTTGTGCTGCATTAGTGCATTCTGCCTAAAAAGATCTTAAGAGCTGTCCCCCTCACATAAGGTTGGGATTTCAATATCTGTTTCTTGGCTCAAAAATAAAAACCGCATATAATTTTTTTCTAAACTTGAACTAATTTTAAAATCAATTAGAATGCGACCCCGAGGATTTCGAGCTCATTAAGTGGATCCATTGTGGGAATACTCCGGTGATTACTTTCAAGCTTTAGAAGAGGAACTTCCTTATCTTAGAAAGGGTGACTTAACCATTGCAGCGGTGCTTAGACCGGGGGAAGGATTGAATCACTTGTTTGATGGCTTTAACCAGTGAGCTCACAATCTGTCCAACCCAATTAGGAGCTGTCTAATTAGAAAGAATTTATTCTCTTAAGATTAGTCGTTAAAAATTGATTACCTTCAATTTAAGCTCAAGATAAGAAACAACTTGTTTGGAACTGCTTAGTTGAGTCAATTGTGTGCAATCTTTTCTAGAACTTAAGGTTCTTTCTTCAGGGCAGTACTCTGGTTAATGTGACAGTCGGTTCGTATTAATGATCATTTAGAGTCCATTATTGTTTCCAACCCTGTTGACACAATGAGTGATACAATTCAAGTCAGATGACCTTCAAAGATTACATGTATCCTACAGGGTCCACTCAACTTTCATGTATCACTTTGTCACCCCTTACGGCAAATTTTGAGATCAAATCTGGCAGGATACAGATGCTGCCTATTTTTCGAGGGTTTGACTGACGAAAACCCGTAACAACATATTAGGGAGTTTGAGGACATTTGTGGAGCAATCACCAAATGACAGAGGAATCCCTAAAACTTAGGTTGTTCCCATTCTCCCTAAAGGTAAAAATCCAAGCCTTGGTTACTTTCTCTCCAGTTTGAAACAATCACCAATTAGGTAGATCTACCTGAAGTCTTCTATAAGAAATTCTACTCAAAGCAGGGCACTGCTTCTGTACGTCAAGCCCTTAACACCTTTCATTAAATATAAGGGGAGACATTTTTCTCGTGTTTTGAGAAATTTAAGGACCTTTTGCTTGAGTGTCCCCGCATGGATTTGGAAAAATCCGGCTGATCTAAATATTGTATGATGGCTTATGATCATACGTGCATTACATATTTTCATATCATAGATGTCACATTTTTGCATTTATATTAACATAAAGCCCTACTAATTAATGTATTTTCATGTTTAGTGACATACATGTAATTAAGAAAGAAAAGAGAAAGATTGACAGATTTATCTAATTAAATCCAAAAGTTCAAAATAAAGGGGATTGATTCAAATTCAGAAGTTCTAAAAGCCGAGTATATCAAATAAGATAATGTCATCCAAATTCAAGAGAAAAACGGATTTTTTGAAGACCATAACGGTTTCGCTGAGGTTTAAAGGATGGATCGTCAATTTCAGAGCAGAAAATTCAAAATCCAAGCGGATAAAAAGATAGAGGATAAGTGGACAGACAAGCCCCCTAGATCCTGGCCCTACGGTCAGGATCTGGCCACAAAAACATGGCAAAACCTTCGTTTTCGCGGCTTGTTAGCTGAATCAAGGGGAGCGCCAGCTTCCCCAATCTTTGTACGCATCCAATACTCCTGTGTCTTCCCTATAAATTGCTCGCACCTCAAAAGCAGAAGGACACCACTCCAGAGAGCGCTTTAGTTTAGTTTTTTCTTTTCTTCTTTAATGTAATTCTTTTTTTTTTTTATAACTTAGATTAGAGAGAGTTACATGATTAAAGGAGAGGAAGAGTTATTGTAGAGTGACACTATTGTAATCCTTTCTTAAGAGACTTATATTGAAGGTGACAATCAATGAAAGTTTCTCACTTTTCTTCATCATACTCGATCTAGCCAAGCACCGCATTAAATGTATTCCTTTCTACTATTCTTACTTTACATTACTTTGTATTGAATCATGGTACGAATCTACAACAGAGGTAAGTTTTCTTTCTCTCTCTTTTCTATTTTTCTTTCTTATTAACTTGTTTTGGTGAATTAAAAGAAGAAATTTACTTAATTGCTTTCATCGTTGTCCCTCCCTTTGGATCACGACCTGTTAGCCCTAGGCTACACGTAAACTTTTGTATTTTCTCTGTGCAGATTAGGCTCGATCAAAATTTTGGCCCCGTTGTCGGGGAGGAATTGTAAGTTTTCTTTTCTTTTTAATTTACTTTAACGAATTAATCCCTTTCTCTTCTCTGTTTTGGTGTACATGGGCTAATTTCAAAAAACAAAGTGTTGTAGTGGACATATAGCATACCTGAGACTCTGCTCGTGAAAGTAGAGCTCAGGAGACCTAACTATTGCTGTGGAAACTGCCGCGTTTACGCGGCCATTGCCGCGTTTGCGCGGCAAAGTAAGGAGTACTCCTAATCTGCTTTCTTGTAGGTTGCTTGATTTTCAGAGATTAGCTCTCTGCAGTTATTAGTTTATCTGTGTAACTTAATTTGTACATCTTTCCGATCTCAACAATAACGTAGTTGCTTTCTAAATCTAAAAAATATTTTGACTCTTGCATTCTAGGACATCTGTCTAATTTTTGTTTACCTTTTATATTACTGTTGAAGAGTGTTGGAGAAAAAGGTTAGAGAAAAAGGTACATCTGCATTGCATATAGCATAGAAAACACACCTGTATGTTATATTGCTTGGGTGTTATTTTTGCTATATACTTGCACACGAGCACGAAAACGATCTAAGGGCATAACCTGTTAAACAACATAAGGTGAAAAAGTTATTACCCTTCTTCAGCCCAGAAATCATCTCCTTACTCACTAACCGAGTCTAACTTAAAATTGAGTGGACGTTGGCCCTAGGGACATCTCGGACTCAAATAGGGATTAACCTAAGGGGAAAGTTGTTAGAAGTTGATTCTTGTCAAATCAGTATCAAAAGTTGGTGATTGAGGGGCGAAATCTCGAAAGCTGGTGGTTTGACATAATTAGGCCTGTTGCTCAGGCACGGATACCTCCCACTGGTCTTACCCCACCTGACTGATTAAGGTCAGGTTTCTGCTATATACCTCCTATGGATAATCAATAGTTAGGAGTCATCTAGGTCTAAGGTCTACCCTCACATATGCTAGATTTTTCTTTGTTTCTTACTTGTTTATGTATTTGTTTTTATTTGTTTTTGTGAAAATGGATTATAATTACAATTATTCTGATTATAACTCAAATCCATATTTCACCCCAACCTCTTTCAATTCGGATATTACCAACCGGCATTACATAACTTTAACCAACCAAGTATGCCAGATCGGTCTTATCCGAATCAATATATGCCCCAATCCTAGTATTATAAAGAAGATTGAAAAAAGCATCATCACTCTTCACCGAGTCAGTAGGGATACAACTCCATCGAGTCTTACTATCAATACCTTACCAATAAACAGCTTCATATACTCTATACCAAGACTAGACTAGAAGAAAAATCTTTTTTAGAAAAAAGTTTTGAAGCCTTTCTTGAGTCCACACGACAAGTACAAATCATAGCAGACTCAATTCTCTCAAATAATTTCCAAATCCAAGATCTTTACTCTAATTTTCAAGTCCAACCACAACAAGAAGAAACTGTTGACTTCAAAGAGAGTATGGAATTCATGATTCCGAGTGAAGATTCCTTTACCCAGTCCATCGATATGATAGAAGCAAGACTCAGTCAATTGGAAAATATGCATAGGAATGAGAAAACCATCCCTGCCCAATCTTTAACTATTCTCGACACTCTTAGCCATACTGATGGAAACCAAGAATCATGGTATCTTGAAGACTATGATCAAGATTCAATTTCACCATAAAACTTTGAACTTGACTAATACTAAATTATTGACAAATTGGCAAGTTTTTATTTCAATGAGATTGAACTTGAAGATGAATGTGACATCGATTTTCAATGTTGTGATTCAGTTTCATTTTTTGAATTTATGCTGACTCTGGTATCTTTACCCGATTTGGATCCAATTTTGAAGCCAATACTGATTTCTATCCCTATAGAGCTTGAACATGAACCACCTATTTTTGATAGTCACATTTCATTGTTGGGAAATGAATGTGAACTTGAATTCTATGATTTGGACCAAACTCATGAGCCAACTCTGACTCTCGAAACCTAAACTTGGTTTGAGTGTTATTTCGAGTCAGTATTGGTTCCTATTTCTTTTATTGTTGAGCCCAAATCATCCATTCCATAAAATCACATTCTATTGTTAGACAAAGATTTAGATCAATATGACTCCGTGATGATACCCAAGATTGGTCATTTAACTGGAAAAATTTTCATGATAGGATCTTGCGTGATCCTATTCATATTGGGGAGTATAACAATGTTAATAAGAAAGAGGTAATGAAAGGTGGGTTGCATGAAAATCTATAATATCTAGAGTTGGCAAAAATGTTAATGAGACAACCACCAGAACCACTGCCTTGTGGTAACAATTTTCCTTCTCTTTCACCTTTTTCATGTATTATTGTCTTTCATTCATCCATTGAGGTAATGCATGAGTTAGGTGCGGGAGAGAGTTTACTAATATACTAACTTTACTAATCTAAAAAAATACTTTTTTAAAAAACTTTTTGAAAATAAAAATAATATTTTGACTTATTTTTGTAAGAATTTAAGTTAATTTTAAAGAATAAGAGGATCATAATTAGGATTTCTTATACTTGGACAAAATAAAATTATTTGTTTGATTTTGAGGTTAGGAAGAAAAAATTGAAAAAGTAATTTAGTCTTGATTTTTACATTGATGAAATATGCATGCTTTATACACTTACACATTTAGGGCTCAAAAACAAAGATTCTTATGCCTTATATTAAAAAAAATTATTATATAAAAAATTCTCTGATTAAGTTATGTATTTGTGTCTCATAAAGCATAAGTATTTACGCCTAATAGTGGTTCATATAAATAACCAATAGTTTTGTGGTCTTATTTGCTCGAGTCCTAAATCTTTGGGTGTTTTCTCACCTAGTGCCCTAAAACCGTCCGGTTTAAGAGTCACCGACTAAGGCTCGTTACATGGGCAAATTAGAAAGCCTAATAGAGCTAAGGAATATTACCGCCATAAATATAAAAAAATATATAATAATAATAAGGCATAAGAGTTAGAGTTGAAGATTCTCAAGTCAAATTTTCACGGCCAGAAGGTACATATGACTTAGGGTAAAATAATAGACAATATAAGAAATACAATTTTAATCCTTACTTTGATTGAAAATAGATTTTTGAATAAAAACTAAGTTTAGAAATGACTAAGTTTTGATAATCCTATGACTTATAAATTACTTGAATTCTTACATTAATACTTCAAATATTTTTTTCTTCAAAATGCGTTTTCAAAAATACTAACAATTTATTTCTTTTTATGGATTTTGTGGGTGTAATCCACTGAAAATCCTTACGAGATAAAATCACCCTTTAGGGGTAACCTAGAGGTTTAACGGCTTGTTAAGTTTGCACATACTAAGTACAACCGTGATTCCTACGAAAGTGAGTTAGGTTAGGTCAGTTTAGTTTTCCTTTTCTTTTTATTTTGCTCGAGGACAAGCAAAAATAAGTGTGGGGGTGTGACCATACACGTGCATTACATATTTTCATATCGTATTTGTCACATTTCTACATTTATATTTAAATAAAACCCTGCTAATTAATATATTTTCATGTTTAGCGGCTTGCAGGTAATTAAAGAAGAAAAGAGAGAGATTGACAGATTTATCCAATTAAATCCAAAGGTTCAAAAGAAAGGGGATCGATTCAAATCCAGAAGTTCTAAAGGTCATCTTATCAAATTTTGATCGAGCTTAACCTACATAGAGAAAAAAATAGAAGTTTAGAGCAGTGCTAGGTCCTCAATTCTATCCTGTAGCTTAGGGCTAATGGGTCGTAATCTACAGGGAGGGACATTGATGGAAACAATTAAGTAAGTTTTTTCTTTTAATTCACTGAAACAAGTTAAGAGTTCTCTTCTCAGTTTTAAAAGAAAATAAAAATAGTTCAGGCTAATCTAAGTTAAAAGAATTCTAAAGAAAAAGATGGGTTTGTTGTTAAAGAAAAAAATGAGTTTAGAGAAAAATAAGAGAAAGTGTTAGTTTTGGGAATTGTTAGATTAATCTAAGAAAGAAAAATAGAAAAGAGAAAAAGAAAGAAAACTTACCTCTATTGTAGATTAAACATACCATGATTCGATGCAAAGTAATATAAAGCAAGAATACTAGAAAGGAATACACTGAACGCGGTGCTTGGCTAGATCGAGTATGATGAAGAAAAGTGAGAAACTTTCATCGATTTTTGCCTTCAATATAAGTCTATTAATATAAGTCTATTAAGAAAAATTACAATAGTGTCATTCTACAATAATTCTTCCTCTCTTTTAATCATGTAACTCTCTCTAACCTAAGCTATAAAGAAAATAAAAATTACATTGAAGAAGAAAAGAAAAAAAACTAAACTAAAGCTCTCTCTGTAGTGGCGCCCTTCTGCCTTCGAGGTGTGGGGTATTTATAGGGAAGAAACATGAGTATTGGACGCATACGAAGATAGAGGTAGCTGGTGCTCCCTCTGATTTAGCTAACAAGCCGTGGAATCGCTGGTTTTGTCGCGTTTTCGCGGCTAGATCCTGGCCGTAGGGCCAGGATCTAGGGGTTCTTATCCGTCCACTTGTCCTCTATCTGTTTTATTTGCATGGATTTTGAATTTCTGCTGACGATCCATCATTTTATTTTCACCGAAACCAACAGGGTCTTCAAAAAAATCATTTTCTCATGAATTTGGATGATATTATCTCATCTAATATACCCGATCTTCAGATAAGATGGCCTTTAGAACTTCTGAATTTGAATCGATGCTCTTTCTTTTGAAATTTTGGATTTAATTAGAAAAATTTATCAATCTCTCTCTTTTCTTCCTTAATTACCTGCATGCCACTAAACAATCAGCAGGATTTTATTTAAATATAAATGTAGAAATGTGACACATACAATATGAAAACATATAATGCACATGTATGATCACACCTGATTGTACTCCAAATTATATTTTTATCATCACTTTTGCACATATAACCATGATCATTCCTTTATTAATTAATGCTATTAACCCCTTTTTGCTTATGGTGTGTAGAAATTCAATAAAAAAGGAGATAATGAGTAGAAGTTTCTATCAATTGAATCTAAAGGAAGAAAGGATTAATCTTCATCTCCTAAATTCAAGTTCAAATTCAAAAGATAAAGTCCTAGAAGATGAATGGGATAAAGCTAATTCTATAAAGAATAAGGAGGATAATTCAAATAAAATGGAGTTCAAAATCAATTCAGACTCGTATTCAGACTATTCACCTTTTAGTATTCGGATCATAACGTTCTCTAAAGATTTTAAAATCCGATGATTCAAGATGCTATAGAAAGAAGACTTAAAGAACTACAATTCTTCTGCTTACCACTCTGTCTAATTCAACCATTTGCTGAGTTATATTCAGTGATCAACACACCAACTTGTTGCAGATCAGAATTGAATTCCTTATTGAATTAGGAAACCTTCTAATTTGTATCATAGTGTGATTAGCTTTGAGGTCTATTTAAAGAGCTGAAGTCTCTCATAATCTCTCATCTCCATATCAGATATCAAAATTAGAGTTTATCTTTAGATCTATTTTCTTTCTGAATTTTTATTTTTGTACGAGGAGGAAGACAACTCTTGTAATTTATCGTGACAATCAATAAACAGGTTCTATCTTTCTCATATCTTTATTTTGTTTTTAATTTTTCTTTTTCTTTATTTTCTTTATTTCTTACTTTGTTTTGGTTCCTTTGTTTATCATGAATAGCTAGGTCTTTTCTCATGGCTTACTAAGACATCACCACCATCACATCCAATGTCTAATAGATAGCCAAATTAGATCATATGCATGCCTACTCCAATATTTATTCTTAAAGACTCATTAGGATAAGAACTAGATCAAATACTTGCTAATACTTCTTAACTATTTTTTTAATCTATGCTTGATGGAAATCTTGATATTTTAATGTTAAACTTTGATTAGCGTTATTTTAAATAGGGTTAAAATTACTAAATACTATCTAATGATTTTTTCTTACTTTATACTTGATTGACAACCTTGATAGTGTAACGTTAAAACTTGGATGGTGTTATTTTAAATCATAACCTAGTTTCTATCCTATGTATCTTGCTTGATTTTGTGGTAGAATATCATGTTTAGGGTATGAAGTGAAGTAATTATTTATTAGATATTAGCATGTATGGTGGTTGATTATTAGTAAACTGTGAACCTTTCTTTTAGTTTAATTCTTCATCCATATACAATTCATCCTTTCTTTTATAAGTTCTTTAAATAGAAAAGATAATAAGAAGATAATATTACCGAAAAGCTTCCATTGCATCTCTCCCTAAGGTTCGACCTGTTTAGCTCTTGCTACAGCGGTTAAATTGTGAAGATTCAGAGTTGAAACCAATCACATATACTTTTCATATTCTCTATATTCTTTTTGGGAATCAACACATCCACACTTATCTTTTGCTCGTCGTCGAGCAAAACAAAAAGAATAAGAAAACTAAACTGATCTAACCCACTTTCGTAGGAATCACGATTGCACTTAGCACGTGCAACAAGTCATTAAACCTCTAGGTTACCCCTTGACGACGAATTTTGTCTTGTGAGGGTTTTCAGTGGATTACACCTACAAAATCCAAAAAAAAAAAAATAAATTGTTAGTATTTTTGAAAATGCATTTTGAAGAAAAAATATGTGAAGTATTAATGTAAGAATTCAAGTAATCTATAAGTCATAGGATTATCAAAACTTAATCATTTCTAAACTTAGTTTTTATTTAAAAACTTGTTTTCAATCAAGGTATAGATTAAAATTGTATTTATCATCTAGTCTATTATTTTACCCTAAATCATATACACGTTGTGACCGTGAAAATTTGACTCGAGATTCTTTAACTCTAACTCTTATGCCTTATTATTATTATATATTTTTTTACATTTATGGCGGTAATATCCCTTAGCTCTATTAGGCTTTCTAATTCGTCCATATAACGAGCCTTAGTAACTCTGAAATCAGAAGATTTTAGGGAACCGGGTAAGAAAACACCCCAAGGATTTAGGACTCGAGCAAATAAGCCACAAAACTAAGGATTTTTATAAATATGAACTACTTTTAGCATAAATACTTATGATTTATGAGGCACAAATACCTAGCTTAATTAGAGGATTTTTTTATATAATAAATTTTTTTATAAGACATAAGAATCTTTATTTTTGAACCCTAAGTGTATAAGTGTATAAAGCATGCATATTTCATCAAGGTAAAAATCAAGACTAGATTACTTTTTCAATTTTTCTTTCCTAGCCTCAAAATAATTTTATTTTGACCAAGTATAAGAAATCTTAATTAAGATCATCTTACTCCTTAAAATTAACTTAATTTCTTACAAAAATAAGTTAAAGTATTATTTTCATTTTCAAAAAGTTTTTAAAGAAAAGATTTTTTTTTAAATTAGTAAAGTTAGTATGTTAGTAGCTTAGACTACCCAACTAAGACTATAATCGAGTCCCTCTGCAATGGAGCATTCACTAGCAAAATTGCCAACAATGCATGAGTATTGTTCGAAGAGATAGCACAAAATACGTTATAATGGAAACATGTTAGTGTTGATGTTAAGCAACCCGCCACCACCACAACTACCACCAACAAGGGTGTTATGCATAGAGTCAACCCCAACTTTGAGAATGATGCCAAAATGGTATCAGTAGTGCGAAGACTTGAAATATTAGAGATGAGCAAAGGGGCTCAATCTTTGGCTTCTGAACCATCTAAGCCTGTGGTGTCTCCCGTCTGTATCCAATATGACAATAATGACCATTTGCCATAACAGTGCCCTGGGTTGCCAGTTGTCAAAACCGAGCAAGTAAATGTACTCAATATATTTCACAAGCTCGATCCTAACAACAACCTATTCAGTGAAACATACAATCCAGGATGGTGGAACCATCAAAATCATTCTTGGAAGTCATCTCAAGTACAAGGATATGATGGACCACCATCTTTTCAAGGACCACCTCCTAATAATCAATTCAATAAGGGGAACCAATTTGTTGCAACACCTTCTGCCCCTCCCTATGTCCCTCTCAATAAAAAAAGTCATCTTTAGAGGACATGTTTCAAGATCTTATGCAGAGCCAAGCTCTGTCTAGTCAGAACCAAGCCCAAATAAATCACAATATGTCTCAGGCGATATCCAAGATTGAGGTTCAGTTAGATCAGATAGTTGTATCTATAGGAGGAGAGAGAAATGACAATTCCCTAGTCAAACTGTGCCCAACCCGAGAGGACAATCTGTTCCTCAAAATGTTCCAATAGTCCAATTTGAAATTTTCTCTGGTTCAACAAACCGAGAAGTTCAGGCTATTCACACTTTTCGGTCTAGCAAAAGAGTGGACAACCAAGTTCAAATTCCACCGAACAATCACCTTAATGTTGAAATTCCTAACAAGGAGAAAGAGAAAGAGGTCCTGAAGGAGTCAACAAAGAAATACGTTCAAGTTGTTGTTGACACTCAAGAGAAATCCTTTTTACCCAAAGCCTCATTTCCTCAACATCTTTAAGCCAATAGGAAGAAAAATAACTGTGAGGAAATTTTGGCAGTTTTTAAAACTGTCCAAAATCAACATTCCTTTCATGGATGCAATCAACCAGATTCCTTCTTATGCCAAGTTTCTAAAGGACTTCATCATTGTCAAAAGCAAAACTTTCTGTTCCTCGTGAAGCAATATCTGCTGCAAAAGCATCTTGCCTCATCCAACAAACCATTGCTCCTAAATATAAGGACCATGAGAGTCCAACAGCTTCAGAGAGGACAGGAGACCTGGTTATGGATCGGTGTATGTTAGATCTAGGTGCAAGTATAAACCTTTTAGCCTATTCTACGTACAAACAACTAAATTTAGGGGAGTTACAACCCGCTAACCTTACATTGCTTTTAGCAGATAGGTCTGTTAAGGTCCCCAAGAGAATTGTTGAGGATGTTATTTTGAAGTTCGACGAATTTTATTTCTCTGTGGACTTTGTGATCTTAGACACTGAATTAGTGATAAATCCCAGCAGTCACTCCCTTGTGATTTTAGGGAGTTAATTCCTTGCAACTGCTGATGTTGTCATTAGATGTAGGAATGGAGTTATGACCTTGCCGTTTGGGAATATGACAGTTGAGATGAATGTTTTTCACACTAGTTTCCAACCACCTGTAATGGATGACCATGAAGAAGTCAACATGATTTATATTTTGGTCAGTCACACCTTTGAGGAGCCTTGTTATGAAGATTCCTTGAAGAAATGCTTGGCCCTTTTTGAACAGAATTTTGACATGAGTCCATGGAGAGGTCAATGCATTATTAGACTTTTTTCTGTCATGTACACCAATCCATGGAAACCCAAGGTAGAACCCTGCCCCTGTCAACATCTGTTCCTCTTTCATTAATTATTGAGCCCCCAAGTTGGAGCTCAAGCCATTATCCGACAAGTTAAAGTATGCATTTTTAGGTGATTCTGAAACCTTGCCTATAATCATTTCCTCTCATTTAGACAAGAACCAAGAAGGAAAGTTGCTAAATGTGCTTAGTGAATATAAGAAAGCTCTAGGTTAGACCATAGCAGACATAAAGGAAATTAGTTCCTCTGTGATAATATACCAAATTCATCTCGAAGAGAATGCCAAAACCTCGAGAGAACCACAGAGGTATTTGAACCCTGTTATAAAAGAGATTGTGAGAGCAGAGGTCATAAAATTGTTCGATGCGGTATCATTTACCCTATCTCTGATAGTCAGTGGGTCAGTCCTGCGCAAGTTGTGCCTAAAAAGTCTGGAGCCACAGTTGTTGCTAGTGAGAATAATGAGTTAGTTGTAACTCGTGTTCAAGCTGGTTGGCGAGTGTGCATAGACTATAGGAAACTCAACTCCATGACTAGCAAATATCATTTTCCTCTGCCATTCATCGATCAAATGTTAGAATGTCTTGTCGATCATGCTTACTACTCCTTTCTAAACGGTTATTCTGTATATAACCAAATCCCTATTGTTCGTGAAGACCAAGAGAAAATGACATTCACCTGTTCGTTTGGTACATTTTTCTACCGACGCATGCCCTTTGGGCTATACAATGCACCTGCTATGTTTCAACGGTGTATGTTAGGCATCTTTTCAGATATGGTCGAGCGATTTTTAGAGATATTCATGGATGACTTCTCTGTCTTTGGGTCTAATTTTGATAAGGGTTGTATCATCTACCACTAGTGTTAATAAGATGTAAGGAGAAGAATCTAGTTCTTAATTGAGAGAAATGCCATTTCATCGTGAAATCTGAGATTGTCTTAGGACACATTGTTTCTGAAAAGGTATAGAGGTTGAAAAAATTAAGAATTAATTGATAAATTGCCATATTCGAAAACTATTCGAGAGGTGTGATCCTTCTTAGGGCACGCTGGGTTCACCGCTACTTTATCAAAAACTTTTCTAAAATTTTCAAAGCTCTGTGTGACCTTCTAGCAAAAGATATTCCCTTTGAGTTCACCCCTTCGTGTTTGGCATCCTTTGAAAGGCTCAAAACTGAGTTAACCTCGGCACCCATCATCTGACCACCTGTCTGGAATCTTTCATTTGAAGTGATGTATGATGCTTCTGACTATGCAATAGGAGTTGTTCTAGGCCAGTAAGTAGATAAACTTTCTCATGTCATTTTCTATGCCAACAAGACTCTTAACGACGTACAACTGAACTACTCTACCTTTGAAAAAGTGTTGTTGGCAGTCATTTTTTCTCTTGACAAATTTTGTCACTACCTGATAGGTTCTCAGTCCTAATTTTCACCGATCATGCAGTTTTAAAGTACCTTCTCATGAAAAAGGATGCTAAAACCCATCTAATCCGATGGATCTTACTCCTATAGAAATTTGACTTAGAAATTTATGATAAAAAAGTGCTAATAATGTTGTCGCAGACCACTTATCTAGTGGTTGAATCTTTGTCTGACTCGTTACCTATTCTTGAGATATTTCCTGATGAGCAGTTAATGTCTATTTCCCATTCGACTGTTCTGTGGTCTGCTGATATTATAAACTACCTTATCACAGAATAAATTCTTGATTCATGGACTAAGCAAGAACGATTGCATTTCTTTAACTAGGGTCAAATGGTTCTTCTGGGATAAATTATATTTGTTTAAATATTATCTTGATCAGATCATCTGACGTTGCATTCCTGACTCAGAGTTCAAGAATATCCTTTCATTCTGCTATGAGCAAGCCTGTGGTGGTTATTTCAGTGAGAAAAGACAGCTGCAAAAATTTTGCAGTGTGATTTTTATTGACCTACTTTATTTTATGACACTCATGTCTACTGTCAATCTTGTGATCGTTGTCAACGATTTGGGAAAATTGTGTGACGGAATGAAATGCCGTTATACCTGATTTTAATAGTCAAAATCTTTGATGTTTGGGGCATCGACTCCATGGACCCCTTTCTTATGTCCCATGAATACCAATATATCCTTGTGGCAGTTGACTACGTCTTTAAATGGATAGAGGCTGTAGTATGTAGATCCAATGACCACAAAGTTGTGGTAGACTTCTTGAAAAAGAATGTATTTTCTCGTTTTGGCTTTCCTTGTGCAATCATTAGTGATGGAGAAAAATATTTATGCAATTATACATTTGAAACCTTATTAAAAAATATTGCATCAATCATAGGGTAGCCACCCCTTACCACCCACGGACTAGCGGTCAAGTAGAAGTTTCCAACCGAGCAATCAAGATCATTCTAGAGAAAATTGTGAACACCACTAGAAAAGATTGGTCCATTTAATTGACTGATGCCTTGTGGACATACAGAACTGCATTCAAGACTCCTATTGAAATATTTTCATATAGGTTAATTTATGGCAAAGCTTGTCGTCTTTCTGTCGAGTTAGAACACAAATCTTACTGGGTGATTAAATGTCTAAATTTTGATCTTAACAAGGTAGGAGACTCTATAAAACTTTAACTTGTTGTGCTTGAAGAGATAAGAAATGATGCATATGACTGCCCAAAACGGTACAAGGACTATATGAAAATGATGCTTGATAAGGTCATAACTCAAAAAAGATTTTCAGCTCGGACAGAAAGTCTTTAAAATTCACACTTACATCTCTTTCTAAAAAAATTGAAATTCCATTGGACTGATTTCTACATTATTCATAAGGTGCACCCACATGGTGAAGTAGAGGTCCACAATACCAAGGATGGTATTACTTTTCAAGTGAATAACCATCATTTAAAACCATATCGTGAGTATTTGAGCTCAGAAGTAGAGGAATTCTTTTTGGAAGATCCTGTTTATCAATATTGATCTCTATACCTGCTAGGGATCCATTATTATATTATAGTTTTGTGTTTTCTTTTATTTTTCTTTTCAACTAGGGAATAACGGATGATATCCACTCGTCCTCATTAGGTACTAATATTCTTAAGTTGTGTCATGCTATGCATTCATTCATACATTAAGAATAATGCATGGGCTAAGTGTGGAGGTGATTTCTAACATAGATTTTCTTAACATAGATTTTCTTTATTTTATTTTTAAAAAATAAAAAATTTCTTTAAAGTAAACTTTTTGAAAGAGAAACTATATTTGACTCGATTTTGTAAGGAATTAAGTTAATTTTAAGGAATAAGAGATTCATAATTAAGATTTCTTATATTTGGTCAAAATAAAATTATTTGTTTGATTCTAAGGTTAGGAAGAAAATTTTGAAAAACAATTTAGTCTTAATTTTTACCTTGATGAAATGTACATACTTTATACACTTACACACTTAGGGTTCAAAAAAGAAGATTCTTATGTCTTATAATAAATAAATAAATAAAATTATGTATATTAAAAATCTTCTGATTAAGCTGGGTATTTGTATCTTATAAAGTATAAGTATTCTTACTTAAAAGTGGTCCATATAATCAATAAAAACTCTTATTTTGGTGGTCTTATTTGCTCGAGTCCTTAAGTCCTTGGGGTGTTTTCTCATCCGGTACCCTAAAACTGTCCAGTTTGAGTCACTGACCTATGGTTCGTTACATGGGTAAATTAGAAAGCCTAATAAACTAAGGGATATCACCACAAAAATATGTAAAAAATAAGGCATAAGAGTTAGAGTTGAAGAATTCTTAGTCAAATATTCACGCTCACGAAGATGCATATGACTTTAAGTAAAATAATAAACTAGATTAGAAATACTGTTTTGAAAAAACACCTAGAGGGGGGGTGAATAGGTGTAAGTGCTAATCTAGAAACTTAATGTAAACTAAGTGCGCTAAATGCGGAAGCTAATGCAAATTATGCACAAACTAATACAATACAACAAGTGTAGCCGAATTCCCCTTGCGAGGCTCTGGACTAACTCCCCTTGATTCCCCTTGAAATGGGTTGAGGTGCTATGTGAAGCTCTTGTTGGATGAGTATAAGTTAGGCACACACACACAAGCAATCCAAGCAATATGAAATACACACAATCAAGCCAAGCATATAATAGATATGACAATAAGAAATGCAAGGCACAACACAAGCAATATATGATATGAATGAATCAATGCTCAATACAAGCAAGTATGATATGATGATGAGTATGATGCTTTGCACAATTATAAGAGAGAGAGTTAGAGAGACAATGGATCAAAACGCAAACACCAAGATTTGTTTCGAGGTTCGAGCACCTTGCTCTACATCCCCGCCTACACCACCGTGTAGGATTTCCACTATCTCAACTCCCACCGAGGGAACCTCTACCGAAGAGGATTTCTTACAACTCTAGGAGTACCGAACTCCTCTCTCAAACAACAACCTCCTCACAACCGAGGGGTTAGGCCCGTAGCCAATACAACAACCAATCCACACACCTCTACCGAAGAGGCTCACAACCAAACTCCACCTCTACCTAAGAGGGAGCAAACCAATAACCCAATACAACACTCTCCACCTCTACCAAAGAGGGAGCAACACAAGAAATCAAGGGTTTTTACAACAAGTGGTATATCTCAACCACAAACCTCTTTCCTTTTTCTCTTTCCACAAAAACAAGATCCTAAATAGTTTAGGATAGAATGATATAGCTCAAGTGTGGAACCAAAGTGTTTTTGGAAACAAGCAACAAAGAAAAACTAATTGGGAAGTCTCTTGTAAAAGATAGAAAATGCAAGATCAAATCAAAATCCCAAAACCTAGTTTTCTTTGATTTTCCAAAAACCCAAAACAATAAAGATTAGAAGTATAAAGCCCAAAAACTTCTTTTTAAAACTCTTTTAAACTCTTCAGAAAACCAGAAATTTTTCTCTTAAAAACCTTGGCCAAAATCCCCAAAGAGATGGAGTTTATATAGGCCAAACAGAAAACTAGCCGTTAGAGCTCAGCTGGCAGCTCTGACAGGCGTCGGTCGACCGGCCCGGTCGACCGCCAACGGTCAGAAAAGTGACCGTTGGGCACTAGCGGTCGACCGGCCCGGTCGACCGAAACATCCTGAGAGTTGAACTCTCAACTCGGTCGACCGGTCCGGTCGACCGACTACAATGTGTAGCCAGCGTGCACGTCTGTGCACATCGGTCGACCGACCCGGTCGACCGGCCACTTGGTGCGGTCGACCGGTCCGGTCGACCGAACTGGCCTGGCAGGCACAGTGCAGATCTGCACAGATACGGGATTTGAAAATAGGTCTTTTCACTCAATAAAAATCCCATAAATTCACAGTAAATCTAAAAAAATAGTTTTAATCACAATAAAAACTGTTTTTCTAAAAATATGTTTTTCTAAAACTTGTTTTATCATTTTATGTTAAAACATAAACATGTGATAAAAATTTCAAGACAATATATCAACATATCAATTCATTTTAGAGTCTTGCAAATTTTATCAAAAACAAAACCTGTATTTTGTCAAACTTGATTTTTCCAAAACATGAATAGGGATATCAAAATAAGTTTGTTTACCAAGTTAAAGCATGTATGTATAAATAGAAAACATCTACTATACATATACCATATGTAAACTTGTTTTGAACAACTATTCATAAAAACCAAATATCAAATCACAAAACGTGTGTGTTTTGTGCACTTGAGCATATCAACTAAACTAAGCTTTACAAATGGATCTAAAACTCTATCTAAACTAGGATACCTAAGTCTTCTTGACGATCTTCATCTTCAAGTAGACTCGGTCCAAACTCCGTGATTCTCCAAGTGCAAAGGTATGATCTTTAAGCTTTGGCACCGGAATCATCATAAATAGCTTCTAATCATCTTGTTGAAGCTAATCACCAACTAATATCCTGTTAATGATCTGAAACTTAGAAACACAAGAATATTAGTAAACATAACTACATGAGTGTTGATCATCATCAAAACTAGAGTGGAAGGCCATTGGGCCAACAATCTCCCCCTTTTTGATGATGACAAAACTCATGGAGTTATATATGCATGGATTAAAGATAAGCTTCAAGGAAGCTCCCCTTAACTCATGCATAGGGATAAACAATAAATATATGCAATGAATATTAAACATGAAACATGCATATGCATAAAAAATAAATGGTTCTAGATATCAAATGGAATATTCAAAACAAAATAAACTCTAGATACCAATTACAAAGCAAACTCTATAAATCAATTAAACTTAATATTCTTGAGATTCTTGAGATTAAAACATAATATATGCATAAACATAAGCATGCATATAAAACTTCATAAATCTTTCTTCCCCTTTTTGTCAATCATCAACAAAGGGGTAATCAAAACCATAGATAAAACGAGGGGTAAAAATCTTTCTTCCCCTTTTTGTCAATCAAAACAATGCAAACAATGTTCTCCCCCTTTTTGTCTAAAACAAAAAACAAAGTCAATAAGGGGTGACTACAAACATGATATCAATTAAAATATGTCAATGAAGCATCTTGATACCAATAAATAAGAATCAATATATGTTATATGCTATATACATTCATGAAGAGGAAGACGCTAAGTTAGCTTCCCTACACATATGCATTACATGAAGAAGGGATGACAAGCCCCAATTCACATAACACATATTATGTAATGCATAAGAGGAGATGTGAAGCTCCCCCTACACACGTATATCATATAAAGAAGAGTTGTCAAGCTCCTCAATTTATAATATACTCAACATGAATCTATATGTAAGAGAGATGTTAAGCTCTCCTTGCATATAGGAAATACAAATCAAAACTTTTGTATATTTTCTTTAAACAACATTTTGAGATATCAATTGAAAATCATCATCATGAAAACAATCGATACCAATTGAAATTAAACATAAATCTTGAATATCTAAAACATGAATATTGAAACTAATTGAAGTTAAACATAACAAATTGCCAATTGTAAAACAACATAACAAATTTGAATGTCTAAACACAAATTTTGATACCAATTGTAAGAATATATTTCATTTTGAAAATATATAAACAAATTTGATGTTGATATCACATGTTCAAAATAACAACTTTTAATCATAAAGAGTGGGAGTACAAATACCAATTGAAATACAAAATCAAATTTTCTCCCCCTTTATGAAATACAAACTAAAGTCATGCATAGTCTTGATAACAATTTAAAAGTAATCAATTTAAACAAAATTGAAACTCAAGCACTAGCATAAACACAAACATATATATGTATGAAAGATAGATACCAATAGAAATTGATATACTTGGAATTTAAAGCATACATACATACAAAACATATATGAGTATACAAGAAGATCAAAATGATACCAATTGAAAGAGTTCAATGATACCAATTGACATAACAATAAGTTCAAGTGTATACATCATATTATCTACCACCCAATCATAATTCAAGTTTTAAAGATTTTCAATTTAGGGCATACATGAACATGATCTCCCATCCTACCGCCCTTAGAAGGTAGGGGTTTTCAAAAATAGATTTGAAAATGTAGTTTTGTTTGAAAATCACTACCAAAATGAAGAACACCGCAACTAGTTAAATGGAAAACTTGTTAACTAGCACGAAATCCTTCAAGTAAGGAATAAAACAAAATTGAAATTCACATGATAATCATCACTCTAACCAATAAAGCATAACTCATGAGAAACAAAATATGAGCAATAGATATGAGTGTACAAATAATATGTGAAGATCATAATCATGAAAAATATTTCATTAAGCTCAATTATTCCTTAAAACATAATTCTATCAAAAACATGAAAAATCATATAAAACTCCTTATTTAATCTTCAAGGCATATGTATGTCTAATACAAGCTAAAATATACATACATATCCAAAACTCAACGAGTCCACTAAATGAATATTCATGAAGGCACGTGGCTCAAAAAGATGTATATGTATAAGATTAGTTTGAACTAGATGGACATATACATGAAGTTAAACATAAATACCTGAAACATGAAAAATTAAATTTTCATCTAAAAACCAATTTCATTTCAAGGTATATGTATGAATTGTCAATACACTAAGTATACATACATATCCCTAAACACAATTGAGTCCATAAATAGATTTACATGGAAGGCAAATGACTCAAGAGGTATACATGTATATCTTGATGTTTTGGCAAAATAAACATATACATGAAGTGAAATACACAATCATAAAACACATTCAAAAATGAGAATACAAGTATAAGATGTATGAATCATCAAAACTAGACTATACTAGTACATCTAATGGGTTCAAATAAGCATTCAAGCTCAACATATATAGATTTATTTGTGGCCCACTATATGTACAAGTATAATTCCTAGTCTTAATGAAAACTAACATCTAAACAAGTAACCTTAACATGAAGCATCAAAACACAATATAAAAATCATCATGATAAAACTAAAACATGATTATTATGTGAATTCACATGTATTAGATTCATGATGTACATTATAGCTTAAACATAAGTGAGAACACTAAGTATGGGATCATATAAGCATGTGTGTCTCAAATACTATACATGTATGTCAAGGATCTAATAAACATGGAATGAACATACTAATCCAATGACAATAAAAACATGCTATAAACTATGAACATGAAAAGCAAGTAAACAATAAATGGGAGTAAAGGATTGTTACCAAAACCGAAGAAGTAACTCTCCTTATCTCCAAAACATGGTGGTCATCTCCACCAAGTCTTCCCTTGAAAGTGATGCATCCATTTGATTTCCATGAAGTACGGAACGCATCCACTCCAAGGTGTCATCACTCTCACGTCATGTGAGAGCCCACACCTACATTAAACAAAGGAGGGGTGGTCTTTGGTACCCATCTCTTATTGGGTCCATGGGGGTTAGTCTCATTTCTAACCCAAACAAAATTCTTTGCTAAATTAGGAGTATGTAATCTATCATAACAAAATTTAGCAAGGTGGCCCCTACGTCCACAATGTGTACAAGTGTACACATGAGCATACTTGTGATGGGTGTGTCCGTGTGGAGCATGTGTATGCCGTGAAGGGTGTGCATGCATAGAAGATGGAACTTGTTTCTTTCGAACCAAGGATTCCAAGCGTGTATGGTTCTTAGCACATTGGCTCATAGTGGAGCCCAAACAATCTACCTTCTTCTTAAGCATGGATATATCATTATTAATCTTAGAAGAAGAGGTACATGCATTAGGTAGACTAGATGAAGAAGCTACACTAGCATGGCAAACATGTGCATCAACTTTATTTTTCAAAACCATATTCTTATCTAAGCAAGCATTCAACTCATTTGAAATAGAAATAATTTTATTTTTCAAATCAACATTCTCTTTTAAAACAAAATCAATTTTTGAAGACAAGTTTTCATTTTTCTTCAAAAGAACATGGCAATCATTTTTATTTTTCAAAAACTCATTTTCTTTAAGTGCAAGACCAAGTTGAGATTTTAATGAATCCCTCTCATTAGCAATCTCCTCTTTCTCTTGCAAAACAACATCAAGTCTAGCAATCAAATTTTTATTATCATTATTAATGCCTAGACTTTTCTTTTTCAACAAATTATATTTTTCTATTAGTTTTTCACAAACAATGGAAAGTTCTTCATTCAAAGCATGGGCATCAATATGATCATTTGAAGAACTAGCATCATCTTCACTATCTAATGGAGTTTCCGAGTGTACCTCAAGGGAGTCATTCCCTTGGACCATATAGCATTGTTGAGGCTCGGATTCTCCGCTAGATTCCTCTTCTTGGATTGGCAATTGAAGCTTGGAGGTGGTGATTGTTGTCAATTTGTTCCACACTACAAAAGCAGAATCAAAGTTAGAAACACGTAAAAGATATTCTTTAGATAATGTGCTTCTAATGGCCTCTAGGGCTTGTGCATTGGCCCCTATATGATTGCAATCACCAAGATAACATCTCTTGGTGGCGGCAAGAAAGACATGCAAACCTAGGGTTTTTAGGTACATGGACATCCTATACTTCCAAACATCAATGTTGGAAGGGTCAAAGCTAGGTGGGTCATGAAGTCCATGGTAAACTATATATGAATGTGCAAACAAACAAATGCAAATGAGATTAGCAAGCAAATGGATCACTCCTAGGATGTTAAGCCTAAGTATCAGGAGCACTAGCTCTGATACCAATTGAAAAAACACCTAGAGGGGGGGTGAATAGGTGTAAGTGCTAATCTAGAAACTTAATGTAAACTAAGTGCGCTAAATGCGGAAGCTAATGCAAATTATGCACAAACTAATACAATACAACAAGTGTAGCCGAATTCCCCTTGCGAGGCTCTGGACTAACTCCCCTTGATTCCCCTTGAAATGGGTTGAGGTGCTATGTGAAGCTCTTGTTGGATGAGTATAAGTTAGGCACACACACACAAGCAATCCAAGCAATATGAAATACATACAATCAAGCCAAGCATATAATAGATATGACAATAAGAAATGCAAGGCACAACACAAGCAATATATGATATGAATGAATCAATGCTCAACACAAGCAAGTATGATATGATGATGAGTATGATGCTTTGCACAATTATAAGAGAGAGAGTTAGAGAGACAATGGATCAAAACGCAAACACCAAGATTTGTTTCGAGGTTCGAGCACCTTGCTCTACATCCCCGCCTACACCACCGTGTAGGATTTCCACTATCTCAACTCCCACCGAGGGAACCTCTACCGAAGAGGATTTCTTACAACTCTAGGAGTACCGAACTCCTCTCTCAAACAACAACCTCCTCACAACCGAGGGGTTAGGCCCGTAGCCAATACAACAACCAATCCACACACCTCTACCGAAGAGGCTCACAACCAAACTCCACCTCTACCTAAGAGGGAGCAAACCAATAACCCAATACAACACTCTCCACCTCTACCAAAGAGGGAGCAACACAAGAAATCAAGGGTTTTTACAACAAGTGGTATATCTCAACCACAAACCTCTTTCCTTTTTCTCTTTCCACAAAAACAAGATCCTAAATAGTTTAGGATAGAATGATATAGCTCAAGTGTGGAACCAAAGTGTTTTTGGAAACAAGCAACAAAGAAAAACTAATTGGGAAGTCTCTTGTAAAAGATAGAAAATGCAAGATCAAATCAAAATCCCAAAACCTAGTTTTCTTTGATTTTCCAAAAACCCAAAACAATAAAGATTAGAAGTATAAAGCCCAAAAACTTCTTTTAAAACTCTTTTAAACTCTTCAGAAAACCAGAAATTTTTCTCTTAAAAACCTTGGCCAAAATCCCCAAAGAGATGGAGTTTATATAGGCCAAACAGAAAACTAGCCGTTAGAGCTGAGCTGGCAGCTCTGACAGGCGTCGGTCGACCGGCCCGGTCGACCGCCAACGGTCAGAAAAGTGACCGTTGGGCACTAGCGGTCGACCGGCCCGGTCGACCGAAACATCCTGAGAGTTGAACTCTCAACTCGGTCGACCGGTCCGGTCGACCGACTACAATGTGTAGCCAGCGTGCACGTCTGTGCACATCGGTCGACCGACCCGGTCGACCGGCCACTTGGTGCGGTCGACCGGTCCGGTCGACCGAACTGGCCTGGCAGGCACAGTGCAGATCTGCACAGATACGGGATTTGAAAATAGGTCTTTTCACTCAATAAAAATCCCATAAATTCACAGTAAATCTAAAAAAATAGTTTTAATCACAATAAAAACTGTTTTTCTAAAAATATGTTTTTCTAAAACTTGTTTTATCATTTTATGTTAAAACATAAACATGTGATAAAAATTTCAAGACAATATATCAACATATCAATTCATTTTAGAGTCTTGCAAATTTTATCAAAAACAAAACCTGTATTTTGTCAAACTTGATTTTTCCAAAACATGAATAGGGATATCAAAATAAGTTTGTTTACCAAGTTAAAGCATGTATGTATAAATAGAAAACATCTACTATACATATACCATATGTAAACTTGTTTGAACAACTATTCATAAAAACCAAATATCAAATCACAAAACGTGTGTGTTTTGTGCACTTGAGCATATCAACTAAACTAAGCTTTACAAATGGATCTAAAACTCTATCTAAACTAGGATACCTAAGTCTTCTTGACGATCTTCATCTTCAAGTAGACTCGGTCCAAACTCCGTGATTCTCCAAGTGCAAAGGTATGATCTTTAAGTTTTGGCACCGGAATCATCATAAATAGCTTCTAATCATCTTGTTGAAGCTAATCACCAACTAATATCCTGTTAATGATCTGAAACTTAGAAACACAAGAATATTAGTAAACATAACTACATGAGTGTTGATCATCATCAAAACTAGAGTGGAAGGCCATTGGGCCAACATGTTTGACTCCTAATCTTAATCGATAACAAGTTTTTGAATAGAAGACTAAGTCTAGAGATGAATGGTTGGAGTTCTTATAACTTGTAGATTACTTAATTCTTGCAAAAATACTTCAAATATTTTCTCCTTTTTTTAAAATATGTTTCAAGAATACTAACACTTTATTTCTCATTTTTATGAATTTTATGGGTGTAGTCAACTGAAACCCTCACGAGACAAAAACTCATCCCCTAAGGGTAACCTAGAGGTTTAACGGTTTGTTGCATGTGCCAAGTGCAACCAGATTCCTGCGAACGTGATTTAGGTTAGTTATGTTTTATTGTTTTGCTCGAGGACGAGCAAAAGATTGGTATGGAGGTGTGTTTAGACACATATATTGCATATTTGTTATTATATTCTTCCATCCATTATGTAATAAATCCTACAATTAAATTGTCTTAATACCTAATTTGTGCAGGATATGATGGGAGAAAACAAATCACAAATCCAAGTTAATTAAATTAGATTCTGAGGAGATTTAAATCACAACGGAAGATCAGAATGTATCAGAAGGATAATCCCAGATCAAAGTCAGTTAAACCAGATTTTTTAAGATCCAGTTGGTTGGCTGAAGGATTAATGAAGATAACATCAAATCTAGATCGAAAACTCAAAAATAAATTTGAGATAGAGGAGAATCAGGGATCCACAGCTCATCTCCCCAAGGATATGGCCAGATGGCTAGATCCTTGTAGCGGATTCACGACAATCCTTACAGATCCGCGTCAATCTAGTAATATCTGGGGGAGTGTTTGCTCTCCCTATCTTCATATGCTATCCTCTGGTCATTTCTCCTATAAATACCTGTGATTGTGAAGGCAAATGTACACCAAAAGGTTGAAAAGGCTATGAAAAGATAGTTGTGTGTTGTAATGCGAGTTTAGAGAGAACCGAGAGATTTGTAATAATAATTCTTCAATGAAATTCAGTATTCTTTCATTAAGATCGTGCACAATTGAGCCTAAGATTTTCTCTATCCTTCCCTATGATGCAATTCTATTCTTTTTAGTTCATGTTTTACTATATGGTTTCATTATTGATTTCATGCATGTCATCTTCTCTTTGCATTTTCTAGTGCTACTACTTCACTTTTAGCATTGGTCGAAGGAGGAAGACTTCAAGGAGACAACAATGAACCAAGTTTTGAGTCGATTTCGAGTTTCAACTATCTCTTCCCTTCCTCCCACTTTCTTTCTTCCTCCATCTCTTTACTTATTTAGTTTTCACATCGGTTAGTATTTTTCTTCGCTTACTTCATATTCTTAATGCTTACAGAGGTTTAATTCTAAAACAAAGACTCCAACTATTCATTCACAATTTTCCAAGCTAAATTAAGATTGAATTTAGATTTTAAAAAATCAAGTTGAACAAGTCTCTGTGAATTCAAACCTCTTCTTGCCACTATACGATTCTTCTAAATGATTCTAACAAGATTAGTTTTTCTATAATTTGTAAGTGGTTCAAACAACGATGGGGTTCTTTATTTCGAACTACAAACAAGCACTCTATTCGGATAATGGTGGCGTGGATACTAGTGATCCATTCCTACAGCTATGCTATGACGAAGGCATAGAGAGGCACTTCACAGTTAGAGAAATACTGTAACAAAATGGGGTGACCGAGAGGATGAATTGGACCTTGCTGGAGAATGTTTGATGTATGTTATTGAACTTTGGATTGTCAAAATTTTTTTGGGTTGAGGCATTAATGTATGTGTGCTGTAACGCCCCGATCCCGCGGGTACAGAGACGTTACTGCGACGTCTATACGTAGGTCAAAAATATCCTCAAATATATACGCTAAGCATCAGTACATGCAAGAATCAGAGTGTGGAAGCACATGATGCATTATACATTCTAACATATGAATATAATTACAAAGTTATCACAGGATGTGACACAATATTAAAAGAGTATTACATCACCGATAGGCGCAAATGTGAGAATACAAAGAGATATATAATAATGAACTATACGAAAGGAGCTCATAAGTCACAAAGAGAAAACTCGAGAGCCCAAGCAGGGGGCCTGAAAGGTTAGGGCCTCAGACAGTCTGCCGATGATCCACACTTCCGTTGCGCATCTCTGATCAGCAAGTGGGAGAGTCCACAAGCTCCAAGCTTCGGGATCTGGACACGCGGATCCAGGAGAGTCAGAAACTCCCAACGGGTGGTGTGACGAATGCCAAGTGGCATACAGGGATAAGCACATGTGTATCGATAATCTTATTTATAAACATGCATTGAAAACTTTGTCGTGAGCACAGGCATACAGGAGTCGACAAAGAGATAGTAAGTGATATCAAGTAGGGAACATGCATGGTGTACTATGATAAGAGCAGGAGACTGGTGGAATAGAACATAAGTGGAAAGGCAGGATGTAAACATATATAATATAAGAATAATAATAATAATCGTAAAATCAAAAATCTGAAGTAAAACCTAACGAAAGCAAATATGGCAAAACCAGCGGTACAAACTCAGTTTGCTGCTTCATGAGATAAGTGCGTCGAAGGAATACAAGAAAACCCTCATCTATATACCGTATATCTCACGTCATCGTAAGCTAAGTCCATACGACCTGAATTGCAAAACACACAACGAATTAGTAATTGACATCTTTTATTATTACTCATCCGACTCATATATCTCGGTATGTATCCTGGCGTACGACTCAATGCACATACATTCATATATGAGTAAGTTGAAGTTGGTTATTGGAAGTTGATGAAGAACTGATGGCTCATATTTATGGTGGTTCCCGTCCGTCCAGGACACAGCCTACAGGTGCTTAAAATCACCCAAACACGCATTTCTGGGTGTCTAAAAGCACCCTAACACGAATTATCAGTTTAGTAATCCACCACTATAAGTAAGGCATCATACCAGCATTCATCAGTTCCCCTCATTCTCAGTTTAAGTTGTCCTTTTTATAACTTATTAAGCATAATTATCAGATTACGGAAATGAGCAGGAACATAACAGGTTCAGGACTAACATCGGTACATGCATAACAAGAGTACTGCATAACAAGAGTACTTATCAGGAGATCAGATACTACATTCCCATAATGTGATAATCATGAGTCAAGAGTTACACATGATAGGTATTAGGTGTTAATATTAAGATGACAAGTGATCAGGTAGGTGGCAGGTGATAAGGAATGCTATAACAGGAGGCAGGTGTCAAGTAGTAGCATGTCAGGTGATAGCATGACAGGGCGTGATATCAGGTAGGTGACAAGAGACAACATAGTAAATGAAAGCATAATAACTAAGCACAATCAAGTGGAACTTAAGCAGTACTGGAGGCGTGAACAACAAATAGTATTTAGTCAGTAGAGCGCATGACAGAGCTACTGGAATGACTCAACTTAAAAGGCGAGTCTAAAATCCAGCATAGTTCCGCCTAAACGAATCTAGTGGTAAAGTGCTGAGCGCTAAGCATGCCTGCCAGGCGGAGCATGAGAGAACTGACGATTTAAGCGCACTCCTCTTTCAAGGAATTGGGCGAGAGAGCCCAAGGGCTAGAGTACGCTCAGGTTCTAGTCGCACTCTTGGTAGCTACCACGAAACCCATAAGGGTGCAAGGCCTAAAACTAATTGGGTAGCTAGGCCGGGAGTGGGCAGAAATCCAGAGTCGGTATAAGGGTACCTGCATGAGATGTTAGTACCACACAATCATGTATAACAACGGGAAGTAGTTAGTCCATCCATATAGTGTGTGAGGCCCGAAGGTTGTGTGTGAGTCCATAAGGGCTAAAGTAAGCCCGGGGTCTAAGCTCACTCTCGTTAGTTACCATGAAACTCATAAGGGTGCAAGCCTAGACCAATTAGGTAGCCATCACGGGAGTGGGCAAAAACCCTGAAGACTATACATGGGTACCTGCATGGTTACTACCAACACGTGCACAAATATCATATTGTTTACACTGCTACAAGTATTCGAACACAAGATACAGCACATGACACCGGTACACGCATACAACCTAGTACAAATACACATGACCACATGCACAAATCCATCACAAACCTAAATACAGTACAAGCTCGACGATGTGAGAAAAAATACCCGCCTAAAAGACAAATCCAAAAACTCCGCGCGCCCGAGCTCCCGAGCGAGGAAATACCCGAAGTGAGAGAAGGAGAGGGGGTTTGACCCTTTGGTGGCCGCCGGCCCTAGGGTGGTGCGCCACCCCCTAGGGAAATCAAGGGGGTGGCTGGCCTAGGGAAGAGAGGAGAGGAGAGGAGAGGGATGATGGAAGAGGGTGGTGATGGTGTTTGTAGTTGGTGGTGTTGGAGGAGTTGAATTTTGAAGAAGGAATGAAAATGAAGTTGAAGGAGGTGAAGATAATGGTGATTTTGGAGGTTGAAATAGGGGTGATGGAGGTGGTGTTGTGGTGGTGAGAGTAGAGATGGTGGTGATGGAGAAGAATAAAAGAGGTGGTGGTGAAGATGGAGAATTTGTAGTGGTGGTGGTGATGGAGAAGAGTAAAAGAGGTGGTGGTGAAGATGGAAGATTTGTAGTGGTGGTGGTGATGTTGTTGAAGATGGTGAAGTTGTCGCTAGAATAGTCGCCGGAATGGTCACCAGAGACGTCACCAGAATAGAGGGGGCCGACCTAAGCTTAGGCTGTTGGCTGACCTAGGTGAAGATGGAGTGAGATGATTTTGTGGAGAGATTTAATGCTGGTGGAAGGTTAAAGGAGATGGAAATGGAGAAGGATTAGTATGGTGGTTTTGGTGGTTATGGTGAAGTGGGAGAGATAGAGGAGGAAAAAGATGATGATAACGTGTTGTTGTTGTTGTTGTTGTGGAGATGAAGGAGAAATGGGGTGACAGGGTTTTGATGAAGAAATGAAAAGGGAAGGAGAATGAAAGGAGTTGCTTTTTGGAGTTGGAGTTAAAGGAGAAGGGAAATGAGTTTGGAATGAGATTTCTTATGAAATGGTAATGGGAGAGGGAGTTATGGCCGGCCAAGGTGATGGAAGAAGGTGATGAGTGAGTTGAGATATTTTGGAGGAGATATTTTGGTGGAAGAGTGTAGAATGTAGTAGAAGTATTTAGAAGTTGTTGGAAGGAAAAGAAAGGAAGGAAAAAAGGGAAAAAAGGAAAAGAGAAGGGAAAAAGGAAAAAATTGGAAGAAAAAGAAGAAATAATTTGAATGGTGGAGTCCCGGGTTTGGTCGCGGATGTGAAAAACTTTCAAAAAAAATCGAAATCGTCTGAAAATCAAGTATATCAGATTGATCTCCAAAAATTCTCAAAAATCAAGAATATTATATGAGTAGCATAGTGAAATCAGATTCAAGAAATTCAATTCTATTTTCAAATTAAAAATTTTGAAATTATCCACCGATACGGCCTGCACCGAATCCGACGGAATTTTGATAAATTCAGAAAAATCTCAAAAAATACATTAAGATAGAAAATATTATTCTACGAGATAATGTGAAAGTGGTTTTTAGAAATTTGACTTCATTTATAAATAAAAATTTGGGAATCAATCAACAACACCGATCAACCTCGATTTTGGAAATTTTATTAAAATAATTTGAAAAATTTCTGAAAAATCATGAAATTTCTAAAATATTGAAAAACAGTATTTGAAACTGAAATTGGTCAAATTTGACTACCAAAAAGATCAAATCGAGTAATACACTAGGACCGGGTTCTCGGTTCAGACTAGGGCTGACTCCGAGTCCACAAATCTGGATTCAATGCATGACAATCACATAATTAATCATAAAACAAAAACAAATACGGAAGGTAAATAAAAAAATATGATCGAGAATCTGAATACGTAACTAAGTACGTATTCTGAGAATAGGATGTTACATTTCATGCACCTTACAAAAATTGCGTCCTCGCAATTTCAATAAGGGTAAAATGAACACAAGAAGGGCAGAGACAAGGACTATACTAATTAAGATATGAATAAGATATGAATAATTACGAGTAGTGTGCCCAAATCGACTGAACAATAATCAGAACATACACATCTTCTGCATTTTCTGCTGTATAAATTTTCAAACGATGCCAAATAATACTGACCCGACATCACTTATTTATCTGAGTGGCATGAAGCTGCACTCGATGAAGAGTCTGCAATAGAATTCCCTGATGTGCTGTATACTTACCAATACTCCAAGAATAGACCAGAATACTAAAAATGAAGAAAACCCTAATGAGACTGAGCATAAATAAAGAAAACTGATAATTAAGAATTTCGGATACTAGGCGTCGATCATTCTGAAAGATATAGCAAGAATATAGAATAACCTTAGAGAATCATGACTACTGACCTATGAAAGATAACCCAATTATAGATCAATTTTGAGAATACCCGAACTTCATAGAGTTGGTCGAAGAGATAGTATAATAGCTCAATTTAGTACTCTGCTGCTACATCTCCAGTATATCCATATCTTAATTGGTATAAAAGTTACGAATAGTGAAAAATGAAAGGGAATCAGGAATTGAAAGAAGAACGATCAAGAAGAAATAGATAACTTTGTACTTGTAGTTAGATTGTACAACCAGGACTCATGCATTCCAGTTGCAAATTTTTTTACCATTAAGTTTTCATCTGACGTACCAAGAATGTGAGAACCTACGCTCTGATACCACCTTGTAACACTCCGATCTCGTGGGTACAGAGACATTACTGTGACATATATACGTAGGTCAAAAATACCATCATATATATACGCTAAGCATCAGTACATGCAAGAATCAGAGTACGGAAGCACGTGGTGCATTATACATTCCAACATATGAATACAATTACAAAGTTATCACAAGATGTGACACAATATTACAAGAATATTAAATCACCGATAGGTACAAATGAGAGAATATAAAGAGATATACAATAATGAACTATACAAAAAGCGTCCACGAGTTATAAAGGAAAAACTCGAGAGCCGAGCATGGGGACTGAAAGGATAGAGCCTCAGATGGTTTGCCGATGATCCATGCTTCCGCTGCACATCTCTGATCAGCAAGCGAGAGAGTCCACAAGCTCCAAGCTCTGGGATCTGGACATGAGCACCCAGGGGAGTCAGAAACTTCCCAACGAGTGGCGTGACGAACGCCAAGTGGCGTGCTGGGATAAGCACATGTGTATCAATAAATCCGATTTATAAACATGCATTAAAGATCGTGTCGTGAGCACAGGCATACAGGAGCCGTTAAAGAGATAGTAAGTAATATCAAGTAAGAAACATGTATTGTGTACTATGATAAGAGCAGGAGACTGGTAGAATAGAACACAAGTGGTAAGGCAGGATATAAACATATATAATATAATAATAATCATAAAATCAAAAATTTGAAGTAAAACCCAATGAAAGCAAATATGGCAAAACCAGCGGTACAAATTTTGTTTACGGCTTCATGAGTAAGTACATCGAAGGAATAATCCAAATAAGAAAATCCTAATCTATATACTGTCTATCTCACGTCATCGTAAGCTCAGTCCATACGACCCGAATTGCAAAACACACAATGAATTAATAATTGGCATCTTTTATTATTACTCATACGACTCATATATCTAGGTATGTGTCCTGGCGGATGACTCAATGCACATACATCCATATATGAGTAAGTTGAGGTGGTTATTGGAAGCTGATGAAGAACTGATAGCTCATATTTATAGTGGTTCCCATCCTCCTGGAACACAGCCTACGGGTGCCTAAAATCACCCAAACACGCATCTTCTGGGTGCCTAAAAACACCCTAACACGAATTGTCAGTTTAATAATCCACCACTATAAGTAAGGCATCATACTGGCATTCATCAGCTCCCCCCATTTTTAGTGTAAGTTGTCCTTTTTATAGCTTACTAAATATAATTATCAGACTATGAGAATGAGCAAGAATATAACAAGTTCGGGAGTAACAGGAGTACATGCATAACAAGAATACTTGCATAACAGGAGTATTTATCAGGAGATTAGGTACTACATTCCCGTAATGTGATAATCATGAGTCAAGAGTTAAACATGACATGTATCAGGTATTAATATTAAAATGCCAAGTGATCATGCAGGTGGCAGGTGATAAATAATGTCATAACAGAGCGCATGTGTCAAATAGCAGCATGTCAGGTGATAGCATGATAAGGCGTGATATCAAGCAGGTGATAAGAGACAACATGGTAAATGATAGTGTTACAAACAAGCACAATCAAGCAGAGCTTAAGTAGTGTTGGAGGCGCGGACAACAAACAGTGTTTAGTCACTAGAGAGCTTGACGGAGCTACTGGATTGACTCGGCATAAAAGGTATAATATCTCCTACTTAATAATACTGTATTAAAATATTTTTGGAACTACTTGTTATTTTACTAGCATTAATTAAATTGATTAAACTCATCAATTCTATTTTTAGTGCAGGTATAACTTATAATCATTATTATTAATAACTAATATTTTATTATTGTTTATAACTTGTAACCCTTATTGTTTATACCTATTCATATATTTGTATTAAGTGATTAAAGAATTTTTTCCATATAAAGTATTACTAATATTGATTGTTATTATTATTACTAGTAGTAGTGGTTGTCGTTATTATTTTTGTTAATTATTATTATTACTAGTGTTATTATTATTGTTAATTATCTATATACTTATTAACCATTTAATTATTATTATCTCTAAATTATTATTGCTACATAATTTGTAGTGATTTTAATAAACGGTGATATTTGTTTTTCTTTTCTTTTTCTCTTTTATTTTTTCAAGCCCAAAATCCAGCCTAACCCGTGGCCAAAACCACTCTCTTCTCTTTTATTTTCATTTATTTATTTTTTTTCTTCATTTTAAAACCCAACACCTATAAACCAAGCCCAATCTTATTTTCTCTTTTCTATTCTTTTTTTTCCTTTTCCTTTTCCTTAAACCAAGCCCATCAATCCAAATCCATAACCCAATCCTATATATATAATCATAATTCAAATTCTAATCTAAATTACTAAATTCTAATCATAACTAACTCAATCCCAATCCCAACAAATCTCTATTATTATCTCTAACTAATCAAAACCCAAAAAAAATCAAATATTCTTCTTCCATCATCATGTGCGCACTTATCACCATCTCCATCTTCATTTTCTCCTCCCCGCCATGCCCAAGCCATGGCCGGCCATCACCATCACCTGATCCATGCACCACCACTCGCCGGAGCCGCCGCGGCCTCCGCCATCACTTCAGCAACACCATCCCGGATCCATGGCCACGAGCATTACCTCCACCTTCTCCGTCAAGCCTCCGCATGCACGCGAACGATCTCATGGCTGTGAGCTCTTTCCACTTTCTCCAGTTTGTTTACTCTCTCTTTTAATATTATATGTGTGTGTGTGTGTGTTTATTTTTAGGTGTTTATGTATTTGTGTTTATTTACATCTGCGTGTGTGAGTAAATGAATATTCTGGTACATTTTGATTTCAAATATTTTATCACAAAAAAATAGCACTGTTTCTATGATTTATTCATATTATTTATGTAAAAGAGAATGTAAACTTTCTAAGGTTTTGATCTGTGAACCCATGAGTATGCAAACCAACTTTTATTTAGCTAGCTTTCTGCTCTTGTCCATCATTTATCGTAAATGAAAATGGAGAATGGTGTTTGACTGATGCCAAAAAAAAAACAGGGAAGCTAACTTTATAGTATTTGCCATTCACTTGGGGTTTTGTGTATATCTTACAGTGAACAAATATGCAACAACAAACCATATTGAGGAGTTTGGCCTTCATCAGGCTTTATATGCTTACTAGTTATAACAACAAAGCTTATGTCCAAGTCATTAATATATATGCTTTGCGCTTGTGATTGGTAATCTCTGTAGTGTTCTTCCTAACACTATGTTCATTTATTTGTGGTTTCTAACTTGACTAGAAGTACTTTCTTTTGATCTCATGGACATAGCATGATGACCTTAACTCCTGATTCTTGAATTTTGTGTAAGGTGCTTTCAGATTGTCTATGTTTAAGGGTGGGTATGACAATTTTCTTTTAATTATATCTTCTAGGGAATCACAATCCACGACGTACACGATTACCCCGTGATTTCCCCAGCAAGCCTAATCAATCTTAGAGTATAATAGGTTTCTGTAATTTGTAAAATTGTTGAGTCATATTTATGCCTTTGAAACAACTAAAGTGCACCGTATTGGAATAAAGATGCTATTTTGAAGTGTTACATTTGGATGTCAATGGAAGACAAAAGAGGAAGTCCATCAGTATCATTTCTTATTACAGTTATTAATAGTATGGACTAAAATGTTTGATAATGGAGGAAGTCACCTTCAGCACTAACAGTCACGTTAAAGGTCTTACATTTTAGTTTTAAAATTAGAAAGATTAGAAAGCAAAGTTGCATGTACTCTAATTGTATGAATTATGAATATTTCACCATTATTATATCAAATATATCGCTTGCTAACACTGTCATGGTAATGATAAATAATTAGTATTTTGTAAAGTATATGCATATGTTCATGTTCATATATTAAATACATAATGAATAAACCCCAGAAGATTATATTGTGGATTCTGAATAAATATCATGATACCACTTAGGTAACTTGACTGATTATACATGATACCTACCTGATAAACAAACTGTTCATGTTACTGAAAGTTACTGGGAAAATATCGTTAGATCGTAACGCTCGGTACAGCTCTATTCATCGTATACATGGTTACTGTTACTGTTCACTGTTCTGATTGTTGTTCACCGTGTATACGATTACTGTTACTGTTACTGTCACCGCATTGTCTCAGTATTCTATTAACATGAATATTAATTGTTTAACTGAATTAAATAATAATATAAATTGACAACTTACACTGGGATTGAAAAAATTGATGGAGGAGACAACATTTGTATTTTGGGTGGATCTAGGATGCAGGTTGCGCAGCCGACCTACTGCAAGGTTCCTGAGGGATGACTGACATCCCATCTATACTGCTATTGTTCCACTATTTTCACAGCGAGTTTATTATTACTATTACTGAGTGCCTAACGGTACGGCCTGGTTCAGCGGCAGGAAATTAAATCCGTGGTCCTGGGTATGTACGTGACACACCTAAAGGACAATGTCTTCAACCAATAAGTTTTAATAACTTAGGACTTCGATTGACATGTGTGATAGGCGTAGTATGGGATGCGTCTATTACAGGTGGCAATTGGTGTTCGCTAACATAATTAATAACAAAACTGAATTTCAATTGACATTAATCATACATGTATGATAGACATTTGATTATACAAATGACCTGATTGTACATCGTACTCTAGTACTGACTGACTCCATCCATCTGACATGTAAACTATGATAAACACCTGATACCTGATTGGATTCTGATTCTGTATTGACTGACTTTATTGCTTTCTATTCATATTTTATATGTTATTTTTGTTTTATTCCATTATATACATATTTCATTATCTGCTCACATTTATATACATGTGCACTTTCTCTTTTATTTTTTCACATTCACTAGGAGTTCTGACTCTCTAAATTTGCATATTCAGATCTGTGGATATTTTGATGCGGACATCCAAAGAGCGCCACTGTTCGAGTTGTTTCAGTCGATTGGAGTCTGTATTTTTTATTTATTTGAGTCGTTATTTGATTTGTTTTAACTTTGTATTTCTCCTTTTTAGTCCCACATCGACTACGTGGAGAAAGTCCTCAATTCTGTAAGCCTATATTAAGGCATGATTCCAATAAAATTGGAATGGAGATTTATTGTGAAATTTAAGTTGTTTTCGAAATGAAAATATCTTATCTTTTGTGAGTTCGAGTGTGAAATTCGATCTCCCCGGATTTTGAGTGTGAAGCCATAATCCAAATATTCAAATTATCCCCTCCAAATCTTATCTCCACTTCTCTATTCTTATCCTATCTTAAATCCTAATCTCATATCAAATCCCGTTCACAGCCAAAAAAAAAAAAAACAAAAAGTTGGCTTGCAAAAAAATTCCCTCTCTCTCACCCTTGCGTGCTGCCCATCTGCCCTTTTTTTCCCTTGTAGACCCACGAGGTCCCCACCTCCTTCTCTTTCCTCTCTCTCTCTTCTTCACCTCATGCAAGCCCCATCAACACCCAATTTCAAATCCAGTTACAAATCATCATCCACAAACCCCAACTAGTTACAAAATTATTAACCACAAATCATTTTGATTACAAAAATCAAAAAAAGACAAAAACCCTTCAATTGCCTTTCATGCTCTCCCACGCAACAGCCGCCACACCTCCCCCCAAAGCCACCACCTACTTCCCTCTATCTCTCCCTTGCGTGAGCTAATCCCTCCCCATCTCCAACTGGCGAGTGCCAATAACCCCGCAATCAATAGCCAGGAGCACCACCTACTCCCCTCAGCACCCCTGCGTGGATGGATCCCACCCTGTCTCTCTCTCCCCTTGCCAGAGTCGCTTGCAAGAAGTAACCAGCAACCCTCATCCCCGTGAAGCCGTCGGGTCCCACCAGCAGACAAGCTCCTACAAACACCCAACAGTAGCATCAGTGCAAATTCAAAACAAATCAAACACATATCAACAGAGTATTGAATACCTGAGAATGTACTTCTCAGTGGGTAATTTTCTATTTTTCAACAATCAGATATTAGTTGGATTACCCCATGAATTTTAATCTCTGAACTATTATCATGCTTTCCTGCTGTCTATTATAAATGCGAGCGTGTGATTTTGTTTCATACTTGTTATCTATTGATCTTGACATTGGCAATAGGACTGTTCATGCTAACTGAGTATTGTATTGAATTTATCAAGACTTGGTTATCTAAACTATAATTGCAAACATTGTTAAATCCATCTGGTGGCATTGCTAGTTCTAAATAATTTCCTGCCGAAGATCATAAATTTTAGTAAAACGTTGCGAATTCAAGTCTATCACTGATATACCACACCATAGGGTCCCCGTTTGGCATCAGTTTGGTATCAGAGCCAGGTTTAGGTAGGGAAACTTCTACATCATACGGTTAGGAATTTCATATTTTCTTTACATAAAATAATTTTAAAAAAATTGCATCTAGTAAGTCTCATCCCACCCCTATGAATTCCCAGCTTGTCATGGCACTTGCCTCCATAAGTGCTCAACTTGATAACCTGATCCAAGTCACGGAGTCCTCTAATCAAACCCTATATAGGATCATCACTAAAGTCGAGAAGAAGTCTGATAACACCAATTCTTCAATGAATCCATACGCCTCAAATGAACTAATTCAAATCGTCGTTGCCAACGACAGATTAAAAGGTATTCCGGTGAGTAGACTCGACCCTAAAAGAATCAAGCCTGAAAATCCTACTCTCTTAGTAACCACGCCCGTGATAAAAGAATCTAGCGACAGAGACTATTCCAAGCTTAGTCCCACAATTAAGTGTTATAAGTGTCAAGGCTATGGACATGTTGCTGCCAACTGCCCAACTCTAATCAAAGTCATTCAAGTTAGGAAACCACCTGTAACAATTCAGAGCTCCTTCCTCCCTTACTACCGACACCACCTTCTCCACTTTTTTTACTGTCGACTCCTACTGTCATTGTCTGCTCTGGTCATCAACATCTGCCTCCTCTATTACCGACACCTACCCCTATGATCACGGAGCTTGTTGATGTCCTCTCTGAAGAACCTATTTGCCAGGCGGATGAATCTGAAAACTCAGACCTTGACGAAAAGACTATAGGTGATAACCTTGAGAAGCCCAATACTTCGAGTCCTCTTGAAGTTGTTCCAGACATTACAGAGTTTACTGATATCTCTCCTAAAGACAGTGCTCTGACTCTCCCCGAAGTTGGCTCTATCGTCAAGGAATCTGTCGTTGTCTTTTTCAAAAATCTCTTGGATAAGGTACTACTGACGCGTGATATCCAACACGTCATTGAGTTAATCCCAGAAGCTAATCTTCCCGACTTGCCACACTCTAAGTTGAATCCTACCAAGCAAATTGAATTTAAAGGGCAAGTTGATGAGTTGTCACTAGAGGTCAACCAATCGTGCCTTGTCCCAATAAACATTCACTTTTATGAGAACAAATTTTGGATTTATATAGTGACAAAAGATGTTAGTCAGATCAGGGATATTTCCATTTATGGTCGATCTGCATCCAAAGACTTAAGGGATGCCATTATAAGAGAACCTCACAGTCTACAGAGTATCAACCTTTTCTCCCTTAAGGTTAAACAAAGGGGTTTTTTCACTCGGACTTTACCTATTAAAATATCTCTTGTCATCATTAACAAAGTAATAGGTAAACTACCACATACGTTTATGCTGGTACGCCTAATCATCCCTTTTGATAGAGGTCGTGAGTATTGTTGACCCACTGAACCAAGTGCGTAAAAATTTTCCATCCTATAGGGAGTCAAGTTACTCTTTTGCATATGTAGGCACTAAAATGAGCTCCCTGCTACCGTTCATTCTAGAGTATTCTGAGTCTGCATCACATTTTCATACACGTGCACGATCTACACATGAGAAATCAGTGATATATTTGAACAATGCAACACTAACTGTAATTTATGAACTTGTGTCAGGAAGTTATTTAAAACTCTTAGTGTTGACAACTTAAGATGGTTCGGATTCGTCCGAAACGGTTTCCCCCGGGAACTGTTAATGATTTGCATGCTGTAGTGTTGAATTTTTTGAAATCTTGTAGAATTCAAATTACAATATTCATGTTATATCTTTTAAAGATTTTGAAATTAGTCCTATTTTTAATGTTAAGTATTCAGTGGATTACATGTATTTGATTTTAACCCTAACAATCTACTGGTTGTAAGCCTTCCCTGAGCCATTTTTTTTTTAGAGTCCCTACATTGAGTCCACTCCAAGATATTCATCCCAACACAGCAGTGAAATGTGATAAAATTTTAGATATTAAATTATCTGGTGTATTCTAATGATATCTGATTGTTTAAAATGAATATTACCTATTGAGTGATGAGTTACAGCACGTAGACCCAGTTGTGTTGAAGCGTTACGGGAGATTTCTACACCAAACTCGACAGTGTCAAGTTTCTCCCACCTGGGGAGAATGATGCGGACATCCAAAGAGCGCCACTGTTCGAGTTGTTTCAGTCGATTGGAGTTTGTATTTTTTATTTATTTGAGTCGTTATTTTCTTTATTTTAACTTTGTATTTCTCATTTTTAGTCCCACATCGACTATGTGGAGAAAGTCCTCAATTCTGTAAGCCTATATTAAGGCATGATTCCAATAAAATTGAAATGGAGATTTATTAGTGAAATTTAAGTTGTTTTCGAAATGAAAATATCTTATCTTTTGTGAGTTCGAGTGTGAAATTCGATCTCCCTGGATTTTGAGTGTGAAGCCATAATTCAAATATTCAAATTATCCCCTCCAAATCTTATCTCCACTTCTCTATTCTTATCCTATCTTAAATCCTAATCTCATATCAAATCCCGTTCACAGCCAAAAAAAAAAAACAAAAAGTTGGCTTGCAAAAAATTCCCTCTCCCTCACCCCTGCGTGCTGCCCATCTGCCCTTTTTTTCCCATGTGGACCCCACGAGGTCCCCACCCTTCTCTTTCCTCTCTCTCTCTTCTTCACCTCATGCAAGCCCCATCAACACCCAATTTCAAATCCAGTTACAAATCATCATCCACAAACCCCAACTAGTTACAAAATTATTAACCACAAATCATTTTGATTACAAAAATCAAAAAAAGACAAAACCCCTTCAATTGCCTTTCATGCTCTCCCACGCAACAGCCGCCACACCTCCCCCCAAGCCACCACCTACTTCCCTCCATCTCTCCCTTGCGTGAGCTAATCCCTCCCCATCTCCAACTGGCGAGCGCCAATAACCCCGCAATCAACAGCCAGGAGCACCACCTACTCCCCTCGGCACCCCTGCGTGGATGGATCCCACCCTGTCTCTCTCTCTCTCTCCCCTTGCCAGAGTCGCTTGCAAGAAGTAACCAGCAACCCTCATCCCCATGAAGCCTTCAGGTCCCACCAGCAGACAAGCTCCTGCAAACACCCAACAGTAGCATCAGTGCAAATTCAAAACAAATCAAACACAGATCAACAGAGTATTGAATACCTGAGAATGTACTTCTCAGTGGGTAATTTTTTATTTTTCAACAATCAGATATTAGTTGGATTACCCCATGAATTTTCATCTCTGAACTATTATCATGCTTTCCTGTTGTCTATTATAAATGCGAGCGTGTGATTTTGTTTCATACTTATTATCTATTGATCTTGACATTGGCAATAGGACTGTTCATGCTAACTGAGTATTGTATTGAATTTATCAAGACTTGGTTATCTAAACTATAATTGCAAACATTGTTAAATCCATCTGGTGGCATTGCTAGTTCTAAATAATTTCCTGCCGAAGATCATAAATTTTAGTAAAACGTTGTGAATTCAAGTCTATCACTGATATACCACACCATAGGGTCCCCGTTTCACATCATATTTATTTCTAATCAGATATTTAGAGAGGATGACAGGCATGTTGAGGAGTCGGAGTTCTCTTACTCGATCATCTTTTCTCGGTATTTTCTGTCTCTTCTTTATTCCATCACTTTCATGATTCTGTGCATTGGATACAATGTTTATTCCATTCCTTTAGTTATTTGTTATCATGGGTGTCTATTCATGTGTTATATTGCAGTGTTATTATGTCATCATAGTGATTATATAGTTATTCAGGTTACTTTAGGCTTAGCGTGTATGCGTGGGGTACTTTTCTCGCATATATACGTCGCCGACTCTCGTCGCGACTCCGTTTTCACGTAGTTTGGGAAGCGGGGCGTGATAAAAGGCGAGTCTAAAATCTGGCAAAGTTTCACCTAGATGAATCTAGTGGTAAAGCGCTGAGTGCTAAGCATGCCTGCCAGGCGGAGCATGAGAGACCTGACAGTCCAAGCACACTCCTCTTTTGAGAAAGTGGGCAAGAGAGTCGAGGGCTAGAGTACGCTTGGGGTCTGGGAGCACTCTCGGTAGCTACCACGAAACCCATAAAGTGCAAAACCTAAAACCAATTGGGTAGCTAGCCTGAAAGTGGGCAGAAACCCATAGTCGGTATAGGGGTACCTGCATGAGATATTAGTACCATATAATCATGTATAAAAATAGGCAGTAGCTAGTCCATCCATATAGAGTATGAGGCCTGAAGGCTGTGTGCAAGCCCATAAGGGCTGAAGTAAGCCCGGGGTCTAAGCACACTCTCGGTAGTTACCACAAAACCAATAAGGGTGCAAAACCTAGACCAATTGGGTAGCCATCCTGGGAGTGGATAGAAGCCTAAAGGCTACATGGGTACCTGCATGGTTAGTACCAACACGTGCACAAATATCATATCGTTTACACTATTAGAAGCATTCGAACACAGGATACAGCACATGATATCGATACACGCATACAACCTGATACAAATACACAGGACCACATACAAAAACTCAAATACAGTACAAACTCGATGATGCGAGGAAAAACACTCGCCTAAAATACAAATCTGATAACTTTGCATGCTCGAGCTCCCGAGCGAGGAAATACTCGAAGCGAGAGAAGGAGAGGGGGGTTTGGGCCTTTGGTGGCCGCCGGCCCTAGGGAGATGTGCCACCCCCTAAGGAGGTCAAGGGGGGTGGCTGGCTTAGGGAAGAGAGGAGAGGGAGAATGGAAGAGGATGGTGATGGTGTTGGTGTTTGTAGCTGGTGGTGTTGGAGGAGTTGGATTTTGAGGAAGGAATGATAATGAAGTTGAAAGAGGTGAAGATGATGGTAATGTTGGAGGTTAAAATAGGGGTGATGGAGGTGGTGTTGTGGTAGTGAGAGTAGAGATGATGGTGATGGAAAAGAATAAAAGAGGTGGTGGTAAAGATGGAGGATTTATATTGGTGGTGGTGATATTGTTGAAGATGGTGAAGTTGTTGCCAGAATAGTCGCAGAAATGATTGTTGGAGGTATCGCTGGAGTAGAGGGGGCCTGCCCTAAGCTTAGGGTATTGGCCAGCCTTGATGAAGATGGAGTGGAGGTGATTTTGTGGAGAGATTTGGTAGTGGTGGAAGGTTAAAGGAGATGGAAATGGAGAAGGATTAATATGGTGAAGTGGGAGGAGATGGAGGAGGAAGAAGATGATGGTAAGGCGTTGTAGGTGTTGTTGTTGTCGTCTTTGTAATGGAGATGAAGGAGGAATGGGGCGATAGGGTTTTGATGAAGAAATGAAAAGGGAAGGAGAAGGAAAGGAGTTGGCTTTTGGAGTTGGAGTTAAAGAAGAAAGGAAATGAGTTTGGGATGAGATTTTTGTGAAATGGTAATGGGAGAGGGAGTAATGACCGGCTAAGGTGATAGGAGAGGGTGATGAGTGAGTTGGGATACTTTGGAGGAGATATTTTGGTGGAAGGGTGTAGAATGTAGTAGAAGTGTTTAGAAGTTGTTGGAAGGAAAAGGAAGGAAGGAAAAAAGGAAAAGAAAAGGGAAAAAGGAAAAAAGAATTGGAAGTAAAAGAAAAAATAATTTGAATGGTGAATTCCCCGGGTTTGGTCGCGAATGCGGAAAGCATTCGGAAAAATACCGGAATTATCCGAAACAAGTATCTCAGAATGATCCTCAAAAATTTTAAAAATCAAGAATATTATTCTGAATATCATAGTGAAATCATATTTAAGATACTCAATCGCGTTTTCAAATTAAAAATCATGAAATCATCCACCGATACGGCCGACACCGAGTTCGGCGGAATTTTTGTAAATTCAGAAAAATCTCAAAAATACATTTAGATAGAAACTATTATTCTAAGAGATAATATGAAAGCAATTTCTAGAAATTTGACTTCATTTGTAAATTAGAAATTCAGGAATCAATCAGCGGTACCGATCGACCTCGATTTTGGAGATTTTATTAAAATAATTCAGAAAAATTATAAAAAATCATGAAAATTCTAAAATATTGGAAAACAGTGTTTGAAACTAAAATTGGTTAAATTTGATTATTAAAAAGTCAAATCGAGCAATATACTAGGATCGGGTCCCCGATTCAGACTAGGGCTGACTCTGAGTCCACGAATCCGGATCCAATGCAAAACAATCGCATAATTAATCTTAAAATAAAAAAATTTGGAAGGTAAATTGAAAAAATATGATCGAGAATCTGAATACGTAACTAATTACGTATTTTGGGAACGAGGTGTTACATGTGCCATCTCATCAATAGGTTGCCATCATCTGTGATAGGAGGTAAAACTCTCATGGAGGTTTGGTCTGGGGAAGCTGCTCAAGTTTATGACTAGCTTAGGATATTTGGATATCCTGCCTACTATTATGCCAAGGAAGACAAGTTGAATCCTAGAGCGAAGAAAGGAGTGTTTTTGGCGTTTAAAAGAGACGTTAAAGGCTACAAAATATGAGACTCAAAGGACAAGAAGACTATTTTGAGCAGAGATATCACATTCAATAAAGTTTCAATGAGGAAGCCTATCGAATCTCAACAGGTGGAGAGTAAGAAGACCACAAAGGTATCGCAACAAGTGGAGAGTGATGCTACTCCACGTACTCCAGGCAGTTCAGTATAATTCGAGATTCTACTGACAGTGATATGGGATGAGAATCATGTAGCTAATGAAGATACTATAGACATGGAGAATCAAGGACAGGCTATGGGTCATGTCCAAATTCTATTGCAGCTAGACGAGAAAGAAGAAACCTACAAAAGCCAACATGCCTCACTACAAATATGATTGTGTCATATGCACTCCTAATCATTGAAGATGCGATTTCATCTACATATAAAGAAGTAATCAGAGAGGAATCGTGGATAAAAAATGTGTTTATAAATCAAGAGTTTAAGTGTGCGCTTTGACTTTCTCGATACTTTCATTCTGGCTATACGAGTTCGAATCCACAGGGACGGGAGGCGATATAAGCATTAGCAGTGTGTCACGATAGTGTTAACGAGTTCTTCTAGGTTTCAAAGAATCAAAAGAAAAAAAACAAAAACAATAAGTGGAAAGAGGAGAGGATGAAAACATAAAAGAAACGATAATGAAATTGTTGAAAAAATGGTTATGAAAATAAAGATCTAAAGGTAAGAAGACTTATGGATCACTCACTATTAATTGCTCCCACTAATCACACTAACCTCTACATTGGATTATTGGCAACACTAGGCTTGATTTCAAGAAGCTTTACAAAGCATGACCCCATAAGATTGTTCTTCTCTCTCAACCTTGCTTTACAAGGCAAACTGGAATATCAGCCCATCAAGATACACTAGAAGGCACGTATGGGATGAGAAGCAAGTGTACAAATTGTATAAGCTAACGGCGAGTGGATTAATCAAACTTACATCACAAGGAATCTAATGCAAACATTAAATCATCAAAATCAGTTAGAAGTATGAAATAAGAGAGTTAGTTGCAAATTAGTAAGTTAAAAGTTAGAACCCAATCATCATATGTTATAAATGGCTCTTGCAAGAGCAAGGCCTTGTATGATGCTATGAGATTCATGTGGGTTATCAATCAAAAGTTATAGAATTAGTGGGTTTGCAATGAGATTACCATGAGAGAAAATCTAGCTAAGAATCATGTAGAAGTTAGAAAAGAAACTAATAGAGAAAAAGAAGGAAGCTTTCATAGTTTTGTCACTCATCTATTACATCAACACCCTCTTTCTCCTATGAATCAATCTCTAATCTAAAACAAATCTAAAAAAGAAAGAAAAATACAAAAGAAGAAGAAAGACAAAATCCTACACTACTCTATGGAGAAGAAACCCTAATCCTCGCCTCCTCTTTCGTAATCTAGCTCATCAATGCAGTATTTATAGGCAATGGGGAGCTAGGTTTCACTCGACGAAACTACGTGTTGAAGATAGAGGCACTAAGGCCTGCTAATGCGGCGAATACTTGGAAAAGTCATGTTTTCGCGGTAATATCAGGGAGAGATCCCCTGATCTTTTGCCTCGTTCTGCGTATTACTTTGAGATGCTTCTGTACATGTCCAGAATTTGATATTTTGAACCCATATTTCTCTAGATACAGTTTTAATACGAGAATCCAATGTGTTCTTTTAGAAGCTCTTCGCCTTGGCCTGAAATCTGAATTAATTACCCAAAATAGGTTTAATTAAGCTCTTATTTTCACTTTTGCCTTTATACTCTTGTAATCTGCATAAGAGACCAAAATACGGGTGAGAAGCAGTATTTTATTCACAAATCGGTTAGAAAATGTGATAATAAAATGCAGAATTAATGACTAATCAAGAAGAAAAAAATCAGTTCTGAGTCTGAGATGTGGAAGAAAGTCATGTTGGAAGAGATGAATTCTCTTCATAAGAACGATACTTGAAAATTATCAGAACTGCCCAGGGGGATTATGTGTTGGCTTAGTATTTGAGAACTTATCAGGAGGAAGCATTGTAGTAAAGTAAATTCTATAGTACATCAAAAGTACAATAGATATTGGATTGGTATCTGAGAAGGATACCAATGGTATGTAAGAGTGTATGGGGACATGTTGACTCGATTATGTAGGAGACCTTGATAAGCGTCGGTCTATGACGAGATATGTCTTCACATTTTCCCAAGCACTGATGTGTTGGCACTCGACTTTATAGTTTACTGTCACTTTGTCGACAACAGAAGCTGAGTATATAGCCATGACAGAGACTATAAAAGAGGGCATTGCAATCAAGTGTTGCTTGATGACTTGGGGATCGAACATGGAATTCAGGTTTTACTTTGTTAGGGAGATTCTCGAAGAAAGTGATCTAGTGTTTGAGACGATTCACACAACGGAGAATCCAGCAGACATGCTTATCAAGGTGTTTTTGGGAGCTAAGTTCAACTATTGTAAGAACTTTCTCCACATCCTTTCAGTTTCTTGAATTCGGTGGAGATCGTTTAGATGAACTACACATGGCTTAATCCCCATGGGTAGGGGTACACAGGCAGCCGTAATGGTGCAACCTATTTGCTAAGTTGACATGGTGATTCGTTAGTGTTCAGCTCAGATTTGAGAAATTTTCGCCGAGGTGGAGAATTGTGGGGGAGAGGATCTAAAATCTATGATGTACGATTTTTTAACCCATTGGAGATAGCAGCAAAAGCAGAAGATGCAGGCAACAGAAGCAGGCAGCTGTCGACAAGCGGTTGGTGGTGATCAACAGCGGATACACGAATACGCCAACAAAACCATTTGCGGTTGTCAGTCTGTCGACAGCTTAAATAGATCTGTCAACAGGAATTTATATAACGGTCAAAAGTTGAGCTCAGTCTGTCGATAAGATGACTAATAGAAAGTTAGGTCAGCTCAGTCTGTCGACAGGGCTCTTGGAGCTAGCAACAACTACGGTGTTCTGCCAGTTTCCTAATTGGTTTCTGATTTGGATTCTGATCCGATTTCAGAGTTTTGAGTTTTTTTTTCGTATATTCTCTGGCTATATATTGATGGGTATTGTACCTTTATTTGTAACATATATTTGGTGATTTAATTAATATGATCTCTCTCTCATCTGCCCCCAGGACGTAGGAAAATTGCCAAACCTTGTTAAGTCTCGTGTTTTCTCTTTGTTCTTTGTTCATGCGTGTGTGATTATTCTCGACGTCCCCGCTAAATCTCTAGAAATCTCAACGTTGTGGGTGTATGTACAATTTCAATGAAATTAATTAATATAACCATGTACATATCTCTTATTGTAGAGGTCAATTTCTGATCTACACCAAGATCAAAATACGTGTCCCTGCTCATTAGAACCTCCCAGAGGCGGACGACAAGATAAGCCGACTGAATACCTCTCTGCAGAGCACCATCTGACTGCCCCGAGGATGCTCCTCCTCCAAGGGAACAACTGCCCCGAGGACGCTCCTCCTTCCGAGAATATCTCCACCCTGAGACCAGTTCTTCTGTCCTAAGCAAGGTGACTGTTGCAACCAACTTCATTGATATTCGCTTACATTTATGGAGTCCGTTACGCCGCCAGATCATTCCACGTTTCATATGATGCAACGACCCATACTCCAATGCGGACTGTTACAGAAGGTAGTAGAAACCGCTCCCGTCATCAAGAGCAGAATTCAAGCCGTTATAGAAGAATAGCAACGTGCAGATTATGCAGTTATTGAAATACGCATGACCCACACTGACAATAAAGCCTCCCCTGGGGTGTGTGGGGGGTGGGGTGTGTGTAGTATATATATCGGGAGATGGAGAGAAGAAGAAAAGGAGACTTTTCTTCCAATAGAGAGAAGGGATTTCCCAAACCATTATTTCATTGTATCCAATAGAGAAAAGGGAGTTTTAGCTCTGCTGACTTTACTATAATCTCCTGAAAATAATGAATTCTTTATCCCTCCTTGTGATTTTTTCCCAATTAGATTTTCACATAAAAATTTATGTCTTTACGTTATCTCTGTCACTCTCTCTTAATCCTTGTTACAGATTGAAGTGTAGATAAATTCTTCCCGAGAATTTACCCCATATTTGTGATGTACATTATGTGATGAGAAAACAGACATGAGAAAGGTCCTTAAATGGAGACATAGTTGACGGAGAGAGATTTCTCTTTCTCCTCATGTACCTACATGCATGAGAAATGTTTGGCTTCAACTATGAATAGACTTGTTACCAAATTTCTAGAAAATTAAAAATAAAAACTTTATATAATGAATGGAAAGTTCCATATAATTCCATAAAATTCAAATTTATTTGGAGAAACAATGAAAGCTTTATGTATGCATGTGCCAAATTGATTATATATTCTACATTTGATGAATAAAATTGCAAATTTTTTTCTTTTAAAAGTGCCATATAATTTTGGTTTAAATGTACAAGTACTCTCAAATTGAAACACACTGGATACTGATAAACCAAAACTTAATTAATTTTTTGAGCAAGAGCAGTCATGATAAAATAATAAAAGATGCGGAGAATATATTGCTACTGCTTTTTCTTTCCCCAGACGGTTTAGGTTTCAAATTTTACCTTGAATCCATCTTTTATAAAACGTTAAAAAGAAAAAATATGGCTACACCTTTCTTCATTTTCCCACAAATGAATGCCCGGAAATTCTTTAACTTTATAATAACTTAAATTTCAGATTAATTGAATAATTTTAATTTCCCACCAATTAAAGTTCAAATACTCTTCTATCATCTTCTTCTAGCTTCCTTTTTTTTCCTTTTAAGCCATGCCCCTATTAAAATTGGTGGAAAAAGAAAAAGAGCTTGCCACACACATGGTTGATTTGCTGTGTGCCCCTTTTATGTCGTTATGTTTCGTGACAGTAGTTTTCCTATCTACCTTTCTCACCATAAAACAGCTTACCTAGTTTCATTGCACATTAGATGAGCATATACAGTTCATTTCTCAGAAACAAGCGTTTGTAAATTAAAAACACAAATTCTTAAGATTAAGGAAAGTATGTGAACAAACTTATTTAATTTCATGGCTTTTTTATTCTCATATTATAGCACTTTCAAGAGCAAACTGAAAGTAACATTGTACATAAACAGGACTCTCATGTATAACTCCGTGCTTGCCACGCAAATTTCTCTGAGACCATCCATGATTGCACTTAAATGGTAAATATTACTCGTATGACGATACTTGAAGGCTATCTTTTTTGCAGGAATACTTGATGTAAATGTCGAACTTGGCAACGGTGGACTTCTTGCCGGTAGAAAAGTCTGGGCCACGAACAACATAGCCCATAGTTGTCTTGCGTGAAACTGAAGTCTTCAAAATAAAGGAAGCACACGCTTTAAATCATTGTCTCTATGTACAGGCTCACGCCCGCGCTGGGCACTGCTCTGCTCAACATGTATGCGAAATGCGGCCTCGTTGATGATTCTCTCAAGATGTTTGATGAAATGTGCAAAAGAGATCAGACTTCATGGATGGCGATGATATCGGCTATGGCGGCACACGGGCGGGCGAGGTGAAGAGGCGATGGGGATTGTTTGACGATATGATACTTGTTGGGTTGGTACTCGACCACGTGACATATGTTGGTGTCCTTCACGCGTGCAGTCACAAACGCGGTCGTGGGATGGTTGACGAGGCTAGATCCCACTTTGAGAAGATGACGGTGTACGGGATTGAGGTGAGAGCAGAACATTATGGGTGCACGGTGGATGTGTTGGGGAGAGGAGGGAGAGTGAAGGAGGCATGGGAGTTGGTGAGGTCGATGCTGATGGAGCCCGACCAGTATGTGTTCCAGAGCCTGTTGAGCGCGTGTTGCAGTTATGGGTTTGTCGAGTGGGCTGAATGGCCGCGGAGAAGCTCTGGATGATTGACACAGGGCATGCGTCTTCGTATGTAATGTTGGCCAACACAGATGCAGGGTTGGGGAGGTGGGAAGATAGCGGCGAGAGTGAGGAGGTTGATGAGAGAGCGAGGGATGCCCAAGATGCCAGGTTCCATTGTTAGAGAAGAACTGTGAGAGAGAATGTTCAACATTCACTCGAAATAAAATAAGAGCCAAAAATTAGTAATTCTTATTGTAAAAATATCAGATTTATGTACCATTGAGAAGGCTATGAAGAAGAAGAACCCTGTGAAGGCTATGAAGAAGAAGAACCCAGTGGTTATGGGAAGATAAAAATCCTCAGATTTAAATTAAAAACTCTTCAAGTCAACATGTATAAATACAGAACATATTGATTCACTGATTAAAACGAGCAACCTCTAGACTGATTTGTGTTCGCAAATTTTACAGGTAGAGTCCTTGTATAGAATACAAAATGGTACACAAAATAGCAAAGAGAGTGTAAATTTTCACTAATATTGACCATTTTTGCATCCTTCGATGGCGTAACTCCAATCCCAGGTCAACGTATTATAGATGCTGGCAGGAGAGTTTGCAGATATATCTCACTCCAATTAGCAATTCACCCATCAATGTAAAAGAATGTCACCTGAACACAAGTAGAAGTGTTAGTGAGATTAAGATTTTGTAACAAGTGTCTCATGTTTCTTCACCATTACAGCCTTTAAATTTATATATTTATATAAACAACTTTAACCCACATATGCATGATTTTATTATGTTGTATTCATGACGTATTCTAGATTTTCATGATTTCCTGTATCCAAGTACCTGTAATGTGTTTTATCCCTATCGCATATCTGTACCAATGCAACAAGGTACAAGTTCTTTTGAAATGGTATGATACCCACCCCGTTTCATTGAAGAGCTAATCTTGAGACAAGATGCAAGAACGCAGAAATATTGTTTGATATTGAAGAATTAACACCGTACCCATGGTAGTCATTTTACACAAAAAAAAATATATAGATGAGTTTATCAAGTGAAGCCATGATTTTAGGATAAGACTGAAACAAAGTAGATTTATTGTGGATTAATTCACACCTTGATCTGTGATGGAACGCAACATAGCAAGAAAAGATCAGGTTGTGACTGCAGCAGACTTTCACGGGTGCCACTTTATGCTGCACCCAACACTTTCAGGAGAGAAAGGAAAGAGCATTTTAGGTAAATAGATGAGCATATAGATCTAGAGAAAATGTAGAAATAAATTTGAAAACAAACCAGATACCTAGGCTTTTGCAACTGAGGCGGCTGCTGACCACTAAGAACACGGTCTATAGCAAGACTTAGGTCCCTAAACACAAAAAAAGAAAAAAGAAAAAAAATTATTTTAATGAATGGGTACATTAATCACAAAAACGAACATTCCACTTGATGTTTGAGAATGCAACCTTCCTGTGGCAGGCATATTATTACTTGGTCGAGAGTCATCAAATTGGCCATGGTAGAACAGTTCGAATGGTCTCCGTCCATCCTATTGAAATAGTGTTTAAGAGTGCAACAAACATTAAGTATATGCAAGGAAGTAGCATGGGTCAGCATTAGATACAATTCCCACCTTTTTGAAGAGGAAAAACTCCGGTGTGCAGACAGCTCCAAATGATCGGGCAACTTCTTGGGACTGCAAGATAACAACACATTATAATGAAGGCCTAAGGTCAAGAAATCATCCAAGAGACTGCACTTGGACATGCAAGTATTACTCACTGGAAAGTTTATGATAGTAGATAGGTTGAGAGAATCTTTAAAGGTTATCATATCAGTAGATTCATAATTTTTATTCTCGATAAGAATTCTGAAGCATAATTTATCTCTAATCAACTCAATTTCCTTTTAACTCCTCACCCTTTTATAAAACTAGGGAGTTCGAGTTTAAAATTTTATTTACTTTCATGTACAAAAAGGAGTTTTTCAAATGAAAAGTTCATGCATGCCTATTTAGAATTGCAACAAAGACATGGGAGAAGTCACAGAAATATAACTATAATAAATTCATAGAGTTTGATTCCAAACAGCTCCTCAGTTTGTAAATTTACACCAACAATTTTTAAGATGTCAATGATAGTGATGAAGACATCACCATTGCTAGTTGTTTTTCTATGCCTTAATTTATTCTTGAGTTTAGTTGTTTCTTCTATTTTGTTTTTAGTACCACGTCGGTTATATCCGAGAACTAGATTTTTTTTGTAAAACCTATAAATAGGACTCAGGCTTCTTTTATTAGTGGACAATGAATGAATTAAAAACTTTCCCAGTTAAATTTCTTGATCCATGAGTTCTAAAGATTGGGATATGAAACCCATGATGCAAGGAGTGCGAATCCAAAAATCTATCTGATTCTTACCTCTATTTCTTAAACTCTAATTTCTCTTATTTATTTTCTTGTCAAAATCTTAGTTTCCTATTTCTTTGATTTGAAGGTGATTGCGATACATCCATTTTACATTAGTTTGATATTAGAGCTTTGGTTCTAATCCCTTTTAAATCTTTTTCCCTTCTCCAAAACTCTAAATCTAAATCTCTAGATCTAATTCAAAGAAAAGAAAAAAAGAAGGAAAAAAACCCTATTGTTCATTTCCCTCGTCTCCTTCCTCCCCCCGATCCTCAAGCCGCCACCCTTTCTCTTCCACCTCCACCTCGGGCCCACCACCACCTTTCTCACTGCAACTCACCAACACCACCTCCTTCAAGATGTCAACGCCACCACCTCCTTTGAGATCGTTCACCACCATCACATCTCTCACCGCCACTCTATCACCGCCTAAACCCCACGCCCTTACCGTCGCCACAAGATTGCCGAGGGCTTCGTCGATCAGATCTCCATCTTCATCGTCATTCCAGTCTTCTTTGTCTTCACCCTTCTTTTTCGTCCTCGCCATCGTCAGCCGTGATTCTCCCTCACCGATCCCGACTTCATCGACGACGTCGCATCATCTTATTCCTCGTCTTCATCAAGTCGGAACCCATCTAACGACAGTAGCATCATCCAATTCTCCTCGTCGTGATCTCCTCGTCCTGTCGTCACCGTGGTCTCGCCGAAACTCCTCGCTGACGTCGCCAACAGTCGACGATCACTGTCGCGCCTCCATAGAGCCCCAGCAGCCGACACTCATGCTCTCAACGGTTCGATTAAGCTTGGATTTGGGTGTGATTTTGATTTGGTCTTGATTTTGGGTTCATAACCTAAACTCGCATTGGATCCGACCCGAAATCCCACCCGTTTCAATTCGATCGACACAATTTGGACTGAATTAACTCAACCCGAACGAGTCAACTCAACAGACTGACTGAGAGAGTCAACTCAGTGAGACTCAGTTAACAGCTGTTCCAGCAACAGGGTAATAGTGATTTCGAGCCCATTTTAGCCCGTACGGAGTCCATTTTGAGCTCTGTTTGAAGCATTGGATCCGTAACTGAGCCTCGGAGCCAGTGGAACGATTTTGCAACATTTAAGCAGTAGATCTGACTTTCACAAGTCTCTGTTTGGAACCTTACTATTCTTGCAGCAGAATAATAATGATTCTTTAGGATAGTTTCTGAGTTCTCGCACTGAAATTTTGATTTTAACTCTATGAGGTTGTACTTTTGTGGAAGTTATTTAAATACTAATACTGATGGGAAGGAAATGGAACGAGATTTGTACACGATTGTCCCACATTTTTGGGTATCTCATGATCGTTATGGATACGAATAGGAAAAATCATCTTGAACAATTATAAAATTATTTTCCCTTGACATCTGAACAGAAGTACAATTATGCCCAAATGAGACTGGTTGGAAAAGCTTATTGGTGGGGAAAGACAGTCATATCGACTGTCGAGATTGATTTGTCTTACAAGATCTTCGTACTCAATCTGCTCCACACCTCAAGAGGCCACAATTCAGCGATCTAGTCGCTGAATGTAAAGAGATATAGTTGGCGTAAGGAAAATTCTAGAAAGCATGACAGTTGAAGATACAAAATCAGAACCAAAAGTTGTTGATGAGCCAGAGTCAGGGTCAAAAGTTATTGTTGAGTTGGTGTCACTGCAAAAAGAGATTTCCTCAAGGCCCACAGAAGTTGAAAAACTCTCTATCGAGACCTTTGTAGATCTTCCAACAGAACCTACCATGAAGGTAGTACCATCTTTGTTGACAGCTATGAGTGCCTCATTATCCTTGAAATCACCTGACGTGTACGATCCCTTACAGATATTTCTACAAGAGACAGTTTCACAGGGGATTGACATCTTGATATGTGGATCAAATTTCAGTGAAGTTTAGTTGACTTGTTATGATGCATGTTTCTTTCTTGAGCTACCATCGACTGCAGTCGATCTGTCACGGGAGCCCGTTCCACCTCCACCACATTGGTCTTGACGTGACACACTAGTACTGATTCCTCGACCATCACCATGACATGATTGAGATGCTTCATGAGGGAAGCCTTCACTCGACAGGGACGAATTTCTCACACCCTGGGGGAAATGATGAGGACATCATCATTGCTAGTTGTTTTTCTATGCCTTAGTTTATTCTTGAGCTTAGTTGTTTCTTCTATTTTGCTTTTAGTACCACATCCGTTATATCCGAGAACTAGACTTTTTTGCATAACCATAAATAGGCCCTATGCTTCTTTTATTAGTAGCCAATGAATGAACTAATTCAGTTAAATTTCTTAAGCCATGAGTTCTTGAGCTTGGGGTGTGAAGCCCGTGGTGTAAGGAGTGTGAAGCCTGTGGTGCAACGGGTAAGAAGCCTAAAATCTATCCGATTCTCATCTCTCTTCGGTAAACTCTAATTTCTCTTATTTATTTTCTTGTCAAAACCCTAGTTTACTATTTTTTTGATTTGAAGGTCCCGTATTACATCAGAAAGCCCTCAACTCTAGCAGAAACACACTTCTACTTAAAATTTTGACAACTGTAATTATATTATTCTTCTTCTTTACTAGAAATTGTTGTTCTTATTTTAAAATGGAGATATTACAGCTTATTTCCTGATGTATGCTTCATAAAATTGACTCTCCAATTTATCAAAACCTTCAGTATCATGCAACTTCTTTTCAAGGGAAAAGGGCAATCTGTTCACCCAATTTATTGAAACAAAAACATTAAGAAGAATGTATGGAGTGCGTACATAGATGAGGAGTAGAAGAAAACAGAAACAACAGAGCCTAATGGTGCGATCTGTTCCCAGCAGCGGTGTGAACTGTACTAATACTTGGGGGTCCGTTATCACACTGAAAGACTCAAAAGATGATACTTTGGAGCACAAGGCCTTGCTGCTAGACAATATTGGTTGAAGATTCAAGATCTACATTTCATCCAAATAAGCTATATGAGTACTAGTACATGAGAATCCCGTTTTGAGTTTAATCAAGTAGGCATATTGCTACTGCGTCCTTTTTGAGTTTAATCAGATCAGCTTGTTGCTAGTGCATCCGGAAGATCAGTGATGGTGGTCAGAGAGGTTTATATTGAAAACTGGTTGCAAATAGGAGTCCAAATCTCTTAAGGGAATTGGCAATTAAGAAAAATGTGGTCCATTGTTTCTAGACAGAATGGACAGAAGTGGCAGCAGCTGTAGGGTTGCTCCATTGTCTGTCGTTGAAGGCAAACGAACTTCAAGCAGGCTGGTGTGGGCCAAAACAACGTCGAGAAGGTGCAGAAGACGGTTTCAGTCTGAAGGCTTTGGTAGAGAGATTTAACAGAGAAAACCATATATCCTGAATCTCTCCAAACATGACGCTTGACTTGAGGTAATGCAAGCCAACAGAAGGAATTCAGGATGGTCAGAAGCTGTTGTAATTGAGGAACAAGAGGGAGGAGGTCCAATTCTCCCACCGAATTGCAGTATCCAAGATCCAGAATTGTTTTATATCTGAATTTGAGAGGAGAGAGTGGCTTTTCGATCGGATGCAAGCTCAAATAGTTGGGGAAGGTAACTGTCATACCCCATGTGAACAGTCTCAAATGGTATGTGGGCTAACAGTGCCTCCCTGTATAATAATTTCAATGAACTAAATAATTAATCATAACTAGCATTTTTTTAAGGAAGAATCATGAGGGAAAAAATTCTATATTAAAGAGTTCTTGGAGCATTATAAATAGTTTAAGAGTTTACTACAGTGAGGATGGCATAACCTAAATGAAGGGATTATGATATAGCCAAGTGATCAAAGCCTTAATCAGCAAGGACACCATCCGTAAAAAAAGGGAGTATGTTACAGCTATAGTGGATAGTTACATTTATATGTCAATTAGAAGGGACTCTGGTATATAATAATTCCAATGAATTTAAGAATTAATCATAATCAACATTTTTAAGGGAGAAATCATGGAAACACTGTGAATCCTAATGCATTTGATGGTAATTAAACTAATCAATTAAGGGGCTAAACTTTTTTGTTTAGCCATGTGTCTTGAACATACGTCAAAGCATATATATTGGAGGATGGATGCAAAAAGCCACTAATGCAAAATCAATATGGACGTAGATGGAATAGTCTGCTCCAAAGTTACTCAAGCTCATAAGGAAAAATCAATCCATGGTTTAATATATCGCTCGTATATATAGTAGATATTGATATTGCTGATATTGCCAAGAAAATATCCAAGAAAATATTTCCAACATATGAAACACCCGATAATGTCTAGTATTGCCAATCCCTATACCAAAAATCTACACCAATACTGATATTAAGATCTCAAACACTGATTATGAAACTAATCAAGAACATCAATCTACTCAAGACTTAGTGGAGCAAGCCAAAAAAAGTATTAACTTTTCTATTCACTGTTTAAAATGCTACATGTAAAATGGTTGATGAAGATACTTATTGACGTTATTAGAAGATCTATAGAATTCTTAATCCTTGACTCATACTTTCTACAGTTGATACATAGAAATCATCCATTAGTCAATTCCTTCTACGATTTTTTATAATTCTTGAATATTTAAATCATACAAATGTTTTGTAGATGCTCAGAATTAATCATCTTGTCACCAAAATGGAAACAAACTCTATCACTACTACTTTGGAAAATAAGATTATGAAGTTATCAGAAGTTAAAGGCTGATGAGAATATTCTTTTCCTTACAAAAAGAGTTCGAATCTTGTGATAGTTAAGAGATTAATTAATAAACCCATTTTAGTAGGTAACATTTTTACTTCAAGTGACCCTTTAATAGGTTAGCAGGTGCTTTAGGACATATTTCAATTTGCACCCGCTCAGGGGCGGAACCAGGAAAAATTTTAGGGTGGGCTGCAATTTTTTATAGCATATACTTATGAATTATATGAATTTATCAAAAGAATAAAACAGTATTCTCTACTAAATCAGGAGCGAAAGTAGAAATAAATTTGCTAAAAAAAGCCAAAATAGAAAGGGGTCTAACACAATATATGAAAAAGAACAAAAATAAAAATGAGTTTAAGCCTATATAGAAAAAAATGGGCCGGGCTGTAGCCCGGCCCAGCCCACTAATGGGTCCGCCCATGCACCCGCTTGGTATGTCGTTAAGGATAATAGCATAGTAATCTAGGGCAAAAAAGGTTATATTGAGCGCTATAACAGTACTATGATCCGGTTTTTAGAACACTAGCGTACACATATACTCACAAATAAATGGGTTTTGTTATATCCACACCCAACCCATGTCCTACTTTTTGAAAATTAGTTGTATCACTGTGTGTGTGTGTGTGTGTGTGTGTATCATGTTGTACCTGTGTTTTGTATGTGTCTGGAGTTCATAGGCAAATTGTAACTAACATTATCTCCATTGTCTTTGAAGTTATAGTTGAAGGGATGAGCTGAAAAAATAAACTGCAATTATATTTGAAGTATTAACCAGACCTCATCAAATAGATATGGGAAAGGGTAGTTAAGTGACTTTGCTTCTTCAGCCATGAACTGTGGTCCATCCTGTAAGAATATAAAAAAAAAAAAACTTGATGAATAAAGGAATAAACATGCAAATCAAAGCTCTAAGAAGCCTTAAAATATGAATATTGCATGCATTAGATCCATCAAACTTTGAAGCACTAAGCACATAAAGGATAATTTAAATGCTTTTGCCACAGATTGTAAGTTCATGAACAAATCCTATAAACTTCTGAAGTCCTGAAAATAGATGTGCATATTGGTATATGACTCTCAGATTCGCAAATATAAAACACAGTGCAGAAAGTACAGTTGACATTTTTTTAACTATTTAAGAGGTAAAACCACAGAAAAAAAAAACAAAAAAAAATTCTTTACGACTGGCAAACTAACAGCAGAATTACATATCATAAGCATACACAACACCCAATTTAGGCTATTTTTTACCTTATGAATAAGAATCGTTTGTTATGCTATAAGATATATGCTAAAGAAAGTACGTAAGCTTTTCTAGGAAAGTATAGAAGAACTTTTCAACCTGTGGGTGTGTGATTGTGGAATTTGAAGAGATTGCAACAACCGCAAGCCCTTTCTGCAGCATAATTAGGAAATAATGTTGGAAACTATTTTTCAGTTGATAATGGTTGACTACACAGGATTGCACCTACCAACATATAGAAATTTGCAAGCTTCACGATATCTTTTTTCAAGTGTGTGACAAAAGGGCAATGGTTGCAGATGAACATTACCTGCAAAATCATATTTAGATATAAACAAGTGATGAAACAATCAATCAATCATGTCACAAAATTTTATTAGAAAGAACAGCATGAAGGGTGAATTGCAACAGTTACTAGATGTTTTCATAATTGAAATAAAAAAAAGCAAACTAGATTTTGTTTTTTATTTTTATTTTTATCACAAAAGAGTAGTGGTCTTCACCATAATTATACTAGGAGCCAGGAGGCTGCCAATAGTATCAGCCCTTAATGCCAATAAAGCTCACTGAGAAATATGACAAGTCACACTAGAATGTGAAAAGACAATTAAGCACTCGGATTTGTTCATATCTAATCTGACTAGGGTCACATAAAGTCATGATTATTTTTCTTTCAAAGTTTTCATTGTCACAAATACATTTTCACATTTATGCGTAAAAACATGTAACTTTATTGTCATAGAGCTATTATCTTTTTTTATGTGGGGTGACAGATTTATAGGCACCTCTCATTTTAGAAGAATTAGTGTTGGACAGGTAAGAATAAAGCGGAGAACAAATAGCTACAAAAACTTTGGTGGTCATGTTTATGTTGTTCAATCATGTACATTGTAGTGGTTAAAATTTGACCCGCGCCAGGATGATGACACGTGCCCAAACTATCGAAAGGTTCCCCCGAAATATCCACAACTCTCAGAGTCCATTCCGAAGTCTCTGCCACTTCCGGCCTTCCCGCAACTATCCTCCATCTCGAAGACATTTCCAACCCGAAACCGCATGCCGCCACTCCGAGGCCTTTGCCATTCTGAAGTCCTCACTTACTCAAGATTTTCTCCACCCTGAAACCCTCTCCGTTCCGAAGGCTTCATCTTCGAACTTCAAGCTCCAACAACAAATAATCCTTGATATCAGCCGACATTTATGCAACTCTATCCTCCCCCACGTTCATAACGTGTAATGCCCCTATCAGCGTGAGCAATTATAGACAGTGGTAGTTTTTCCTGCATGTAATTCCAACCAACCAGCGTCGATGATCACGACCGTTACAACAAATCCAGCATATGCAAACGGTGCAGTTACAATAACCCACCAATTCTGCCTCCACACCAGCATTCATGTCAGGTATATACAATCATTTTTCTCCAAGGAGAAGGAAGATGCTTCCTAAACCTCAAAGCACACACCCCATTACACTAGCAGTTTCCTGTGCTCATCCACCAAAACACACTGGCAGTTTTTCTCTGTTTGGTTCTCTCACTTTTTTACCTACTGATTCTTACGCCCGAGGGTCTTAAGCTGATACCACACCGGTGCTCCTAATCTGAAAGGTGTGTCTTCTCTGTGTGCTCTGATAGATCAGATCGGGAGCATCCAATCGCTTGTGGCAGAGATTCATCCACCGCGAACTGATGAGATTTTTACCACAAACTGGTGCTTTCATTGAGACTTAGCCTACACTCGAGATCTCCCTCCTTTTTAACCAAACCTTTCCCAAAAAACCTCTCCCCTAAAGTCGATGGCCCCCAAAAAGCAGACGATCATCCACAAAGGCACCCTCCCAAAGGCGGGACCAATGTTAACGCTTGGGGCACGGTCCCCCCCACACATTGCCAACCGCAAGCGCGTCACAGACGACGTCGGCTCCTCATCTCAGAGGGCGCCTAATCGTTGTTATACGAAGGTAAGATCCTTAGATGCTCGCCGACATAAAGGAGCAGATAAAGAAACAGCAAGCTAGGTCAGATCGCGATCGAGAGTAGGCGGCTCGCGACCGTGAGAACTCGTTCATGAACAAGAGGCGTTGAGGCAACTCAATAGCCAACTCTAGGCACAGATCACCGCCCTCCAGAAAACCCAGGAGCATGCACAGCCGGTGGACGAACCTGGAGTTGGGAAGACGCAGAGCGATGGGTCCATCACGAATCTGAGGCGGCCTAAACCAACGTCTCTCCTGCGAAGATGGCTACAACAACGAAGTTGACCCGACTCGTTATCAAACGGAAGTGCAGCGCGGCCAGACTCAGCGAAAGATTGAAGAGTTCCTGACATCAAAACCCTCAACGAACTGGTCCAAAGGCGGATCCAGGAGGCGAAGCTGTGGTTCTGTAGCGGACCGATACCGGCACCTGCCAAAGTCTCTGAGTCCGCTATCCAGGGAGATTCTGGAGTGCGAGTTCTCAAAGAAGTTCGTGATTCTGACCTTTGACTGCTACTTCAGAGTGAACGACCAAGTTCAACACATCACGCACTTCCGAAACAAGATGGTGGTTCACTCCCGCAATTATCCACTCATGTGCCTAATCTTTCTGTCCAGCATGAAAGGTGTGGCCTCAGATTGATTCTACTCTCTACCGCTGTATTCTCTCCAGACTTTGAGGATATAACTGAGGCGTTCCTCACTCAATACGCCTCCTGCTGAGAAGCTAATAAGAACAACCACCTCCTCTCTATCAAAATGCGGCAGCATGACAGCCTCAAGTCTTATATCGATTACTTCCAGAACCATCTCGCCAAAGTTTTTAACTGCGGTGAAGATGTCTCTACTCGGGCTGCAAGTTTCTCACCCCTTATACAAACATCTGCTGAAGCATAACGTCACTCGGATGAGTGAAGTCATGTCTCAGGCCCAGCTTTACATTCAGCTGGAGGAGGCTATGAAGAGTTCCGTCAACTACTCTCTCAAACGTGACAATGACAGAGAAAAGATGAACTCGCGGCGCGAGACTCTGACCCATGCCAGTAACCAGAATCGGAGGCAACCGGCCTTTAAGAAACAGGCGTTCTCAATCCTCTCACCAAATCCACTCTAAGGCTCCCCATCAATGAAGTCTTCAGTGTCATCAAGAACCAACCATGGATAAAATGACCGAAGCCGATCCAGTATGACCCTGCACTTCGCAGAGTGGAAGATTACTGCTCTTATCATGATAGTAAGGGAAACAAGACCACCCATTGTAGAAGTCACTGATGATACTTGGAAGAATGTGTCCGTCAAGGCTTCCTAAAAAAGTATGTTCTTACTCCCGAGGTAGCCTCTGATGCAAGATAGCCAAGCGCTCCGCCTCCTGCCTAACTGTGATCACCCAGTACAAGGTGATTGAGTGATCTCACATCTCCAATGAAGACAGGCGAGTACCTCCTCTGATAACTCCCCATTATTTTAATTAATTCTCATGTATTATTTCTCAAATTATTGAATAAAATTAAATTTTTGCTACTAACCATTTCAGCATAGTCCGCTGATGGGAGTGTCTCCCATTAGAACCCCAATGTTTGTATGTTTCGTTATGAGAGTGTCCCCCACTCGGAGACAACAATGCAAACACCAACCTACGTGCTCTCTCTTGAATAGCCTACAGGCAGTCGAAACCCTCCGCTGTGGGAGTGTCCCCCGCTCAGAGTCCCAGCCCCACTGATGGAAGTGTCACCCATCAAAATCCCCGATACTTGTACGTCTTGATATGGCAAGTGTCCCCATTCGGAGATGGCAAAGCAAACACCAACCTACAGGCTCCCTCTCGATTAGCCTACGGGCAGTCGAAATCCTCCACTGTCAGAGTGTCCCTCCACTCAGAGTCCCTGCCCCGCTGATGGGAGTGTCCCCCGTAAGAATATATGATGCTTGTACGTCCCGGTATGAAAGTGTCCCCTACTCGGAGACAATAACACAAACACTAGCCTACAGGCTCCTTCTCGATCAGCCCACGGGCAGTTGAAACCCTCCGTTATGGGAGTGCCTTGAAAACAAGAGCGCAAACTCACTAACACTCTGTTACCAACTAACCATACTCTTGATAGAGATTATCACTCCGAAGAGGCATGATCATATCAATTCCAAAAGCTTATGGTAAAAAACAAATCAGGCAAGATCTAAACATGATCATTTCCATTCCAAAAGATACTTCCACTCCAAAGATATTTTCATTCTGAATATCATTCCATTAAATTTATTTGGTTATATCTGACAAGTGTAATACAAAAATTCCATTACACTTTGTGTTTACTTTTTTGAAAGAAATATAAAAGATTCAAATCCAAGCTCTCCGGTCCTGCCACCATTAACAAACTTCTGGTGTTGAACAGAGATTTGCTCATCGGAGGTTACCTCTCAGAAGCAGCTGTCCATTTTCATTCGCGTCACGACTCCCGAACAGGCAATCTTATGCCCCCCGCCTTCGTGTCCTACCAAGGCACCAAAATAAGGACTTCCCAAAAGCCCTCCGGCATGACAATATTCACGACACCAAACAGGCTTCGGCAAGACATGTAAGAAGGTGATGATATCACATCCCCTCTAAGGTGTTCAGTAGGAGAGCTCAGACTCCAGGAAGAGGAGTGGTTCATCAGCGCATCCAGCCGGCAAGCCCCCTCTCCTTCTTCCCCGTACACGCCATCAGGAAGGAGGCTGACAGCCTCAAGGTTGCCTCAAGGTCGAAACTTGCTTGCCCAAAATTAAGCGACTCGAAAACCAGATCACTCGATTTAGTTGAAACAAGAATCCTACATATCCCCTCCAGCAACGACACCCTGTCACGACAACTAAGGCACCATAATAACCCTTTCACGGCAACTAATGTGATGCACCACTTTCTCATCCTCCTCCCTCTCCTTTTCTTTCCTCTATCTAATGAAGAGAAAAGAGAACATGACAGCCCAACAAAGAAACAAGAAGTTAGAATTTTGAAGCAGGGATTTTGAAGAAGACAGCGTAAATGATTTCCTCCCGTTGGTCTCTTTCTATATATAAAGATGAACGAGAAGCCACACCACCTTCAATTCAAACTACTAATCCTCGAAAAGTCAGCCCAAATCTCGATATTTTTGGTCAACAAAAAAGGCAAAAGATCAACCATCGTCACCAAACCATAAAACCCTAAATCCTAGTCATAATGATACAAAGATTTGAAGAGACGCATGATGTAGTTTTTGAGGATTCCAGCAGCCTGATATGATAGCTGGCAGTCATCTATACAATCTCCAATTAACTTCAGAAGATTCACAATGATCAGAAAAGATTCGCTGCACATTCCCCTTTCCGCAAGCGACGAAGTGAGCTAAGGTATTGAGAGTCCCTCCGATCAACTTCACTCCCTGACTTCCCTTCCGCAAGCTCCGACAAGTGGGGAACCGGGGGGGCATCTGTAGTGGTCAAAATTTAAATCGCACCAGGATGAGACACATGTCCAAACTACCGAAGAGTTCCCCTGAAACATCCATAATGCTCAAAGTCCATCCCAAAGCTTCTGTGACTTCTGGCCTTCCCGGAGCTGTTCTCCATCCCAAAGACATTTTTGACCCGAAATCGCATGCCGCCACTCCGAGGCCTTTGCCACTTCGAAGTCCTAGCCTCCTTAAGGTTTTCTCCACTATGAGACCCACTCCGTTCCGAAGGCTTTATCTCCGAACCTGAAGCTCCAACAAAATACCATCCTTGATCTCAGCCGACAATTATGTAGTTCCATCCTCCCCCACGTTAATAACGTCCCTATTAGTGTGGGCAATTATGGACAGTAACAGATTTTTCTGTATGTAACCTAACCAACCAGCTTCAATGATCACAGTCGTAACAACAAATCCAACATGTGCAGATCATGCAGTTACAACAAACCCACCAATTCTGCCACCACGCCAGCATCCATGTCAGGCATATCTATCCTTCTTCTCCAAGGAGAAGGAGGGCGCTTCCTAAATCAAAGAGCACACACCCCGTTACACTAGCAGTTTTTCTGTGCTAATCTCCTAACTACACTAGCAGTTTTTCTGTGCTAGTCCACCCCACTACACTAGCAATTTCTCTGTGCTAGTCCACCCCATTACACTAACAGTTTTCTCGTGTTAGTCCACCCCATTACACTAACAGTTTCCTCGTGCTAGTCCACCAAAACACACAGGCAATTTCTCCCTGTTCGGTCCTCCCACCTTTTCACTTACTGAATCTTACGCCCGAGGGTCTTAAACCGGCAACACGCCGGTGCTCCTAACCTGAAAGGTATCTTTTCTCTGTGTGCTCTGACAGGTGCGATCGAGAGCGTCCAGTCGCTTGTGGCGGAGATTCATCCTCCGCGAACTGGTGAGATTTTTTCCACCACATACATCTATATCCATAATTATTCTTTTTTTTCTTCTAAGAAAAGGTGGAAATTTCCACTTTGTTTTGTTCATGGATACATAATGAAACCAACAACCTAGAAAAAGAAATTACAACAACATAGTAGCATCCCCATTTTGATGACTGTTCATTTAGACAAGCAGCACAACCTTTACAACATCAAAAATCCCAAAACAAAAAAGTAATTTTGCAAGACACAACATTATAATTCAAGGCTCGCTATCAATTGTTAACTTCACGCTTTTAGAGTATCAACAAGGATTCTTTCAAATACCACTTCCCATGGTCATATCAAAAACCACCACTTCCTGTAGGAACGAAATTAAAAAGCGAGAACTAACCCCTTTTTACTATACAAACCAATCCTTATGTTATGAGGAACTAAGCTGAACATTTGGAAACCTAAGAAATGAACGAAGACACAAAATAAGGGAAACAATAGAAACACGCACTCATTATGTTCCTGACATGCTAGGGGACCAAAACTACAAAACTATGGCAAGGGTTGAGGGATATATTTCTATATCCTAACATTCCCCAAAGGTTGAGAAGTTGTTTCTGTTGGACAGAAATTGTTGCAGTTGCAAAATGGTAAATTTTAATTTTTCTAGATCCTCTATTCTGTGTGGGCATGGATATTGGTTATCAGAGCACAGAATCGAATTTACAGCAGCAGAAGTTTGAATAAAACTGAAAAGAATCACAGTACAATAGAGAATTCAGCTATTTGTGAGATTTGGCACAATGGCCTATGTCCAAAGGCAACAATGACCCGTCAATATTTCACTACAATCAAAAGAGGAGAGATTACAAGACCAATTACTCGCTAATTTCACACCTAAAACTAGATTTGTTTTGTTTATTAAAAAAGAAGAGAAAAACCAAGAGAGAAATAGAGTGAACTAGACACTGTATATAGATATTGTGCAAGTTAATACTCCACACGATTGGACTGAGATTCCTAATCTAACCATGTTTCATATCCACCAAATGCACGCAGCGCATTTTACTTCCTTCACACGAAAGGACTTTGAATCCTACTCCAATTCTAATGATTAGGATCTGGCCAGAAACAAGTTGACAATGGATTATGTATAGGTTTCACAGAAACATATTCAAACTTATAAGGCACTAGAAAGAAGGCATATAGGCTTCACTATTTTAAATTCCCCGATATCTTGACATGTCGGCAACATGTCCTATAGAGCCTTCAATGCCACAACATGAAGGTAGTAATATATTTTTGTTTTTTCCAGTGAATGTCTCTGACGTGTCAGGCTTAATCTGATGTATCTGCCCGAAATTTGCCAGATATATTCCTAATATTGTATTTTGCACATGAATTATAAGTTTTGTGATTGTTTATTTATTTATTCTTTATGTTTATTACTTATAATGCACTATTTTTTGGATCTTTATTATATTGATTGTTTGATTGTATGAAATGAATATGCCCTTTTCTTAACACATTTATATTTAGGTATATAGTTTATCAAGTTAATGGCAATTTAGGACATTACTTACGTTAAATCTGTCAATATTTATACCCATGTATGTGACACCGATCATTTAGAACCTTGATTTTACATGATGTATATATGTATTGCCTTGTTAAGTCTATATTATTAAGGACTGTAGGGCATAATATATATGACATACTTATGCCAGCTATTACACCTGATATTTACTAAATACCTCTGATATATCCCTTATATCACAATCCAACTTGGGATTTCACCGTGCGTCATGACCCCAACATTCAACATTTAGAACACTGATAGGGTTACGGTTACACTATAAGTTGGGAAAACAGACTGCAATGAGGTAGGGATGCACTCGAAAAGTAAAGGAAGTTCCTACATATGATAAAGGAGCCCGCTTAAAGGAAATAACTTTTATGAAGTGAGAAATGCAGAACTATTGTCACAACTTTTTTTTTGAGGAAAACTATTGCCATACAATTCAAGTTGGTCTTTCTACTAGCCATATGGATCACAATAAGCCTCCACAAACTGCTAATTACTTTCATGCATAGTAAACTCGAGTAAATGTTTAATAAATCTAAAAATTGTGTCTGTACATTTGTTATTCAAAAATTACCTCATCCAGTGTGGATTAAATTGGTCGAACCTGAATATACTTTCACAAGAGAAGGAAATATTTGTACCTCTAGAAATATGAAGTTCCAACCCTCTAAAGTTAGGACGACCGAGGAATATTTTTTATACATTAGAGCAATCATAATCAAAATAGACATGCACAAGCCAAGCGACATTACACTCCAATTTTAAACTAAAAACTAAATTACAATACAATTAAGAATAATAGACCCTTTCCAGCACAAAACAAAAGTATTAAAAGACCCAACTAGGGCAACAAAACACGAAATTGAGAACATGGGTATTTACCAACAAAGCAGGATAAGATTCAAACTCTTCCAATGTCCACACTTTCCCTGTTAAAGGCTCCGGGAGCTGATCAAGAACCGATTAAAAATCAAATTTACAAAAAAACCCAATAAGCTTCAATATAAAATTTGATGACGAAATTGCAAGGAAAAAAAGGGTGAAAAAACCTCAAAATGGGGAGCTCTGAAACCTAAAGAGACGCCAGAGGACTCAGTCCTCGCTGCTCTGACTTGGAATTTTTTGATGGCCGGCAATCTTTTGGGTAGGGAACGAGAAAGGGAGAAGGGGAGAGGAGTGTGGGAATTGATGGGTACGGTACTCCGCGGTGACAGTAAGCATGCAGTTACCGGGCGGAGAATGGTTGGTGGAGAGAGGAAGCTGGAAGCGGCAACCGCCATTTTGATCTCTGCTGTGGCCTTGGCCTGTGGCTGTGGCTGAGGAGGACTGAAGTTTGCTCCCTTCGCTTACACACTTTACATTTTGAACCTTTGTTTTTTCAATTTACTCCAGAAAACACTGAAAGATATATGAAATTTGCATTATACCCCTTTAGTTTATGGTTATAAACTTAATTACCACAACCGGGGGGGGGGGGGGGGATTCGAGTAAATTGTTTGTGAATTCGAGTACATTTTCTACCCAAAGCTCTTTCTGAGTTCATTGGCGCTACGAGATCTAGCCAGCATCATTCGTTTTCGCATCTCGCGTCAAGTGGTATCAGAGTTGCGATAAACTTTCTAATGATGGAAGGAGACGAGGACGAATCGCAAAGTCTTTCCGTAAAAGTGGGCACTGTGAAGGGAGGCTCAGCTTTTTTGAATCAACCATGGACAGTATAGTTCATGAAATCAAGAAATTGTCCCTTAAGATGGACGGTACGTATTGTTCATCAGGTAATCCTCATCCACAACTTTCACCACATCAACCACCACAATATCAAACCCTACAACATCAACCACCACCACACCAACCACCGTCGAATCAACCTCCAGTATATCAACTTCCATCATATCAGTCACGACAACCATGACCACCACCAAGACGTTCTCTATAAAATTTTCAATATGAATATCTTTTCGATGAGGAAGAATTGAACAACACCTTCTATCAAGAAAATGACTTCGAAGAGGAGGCCTATGATGGAAGGATCGCCTACGGGCGAAGGCATAGGCGGATGGCCAATCATAGTCCTAACAGGGAAGGAGAATTTTCTTTTCCTCATCATGATAGAAGAAGAGAAGACTCAAGTTCTAATGAATATAGGATGAAGATCAAGATTTCTTCCTTTAATTGGGACCTTGATATTGAGTCCTTCTTAGACTAGGCCTGTGAAGTAGAGAAGTTCTTCGACATGGCTTATGTCCCGGAGGAGAAGCATGTCAAATTTGTGGCCTGCAAGCTCAAGGGAGGAGCAATCGCCTGGTGGGACCAATTGCATAGCCCGAGGAGACGCCAAGACAAGCCACGGTGATGACTTGGAGATACATGAAACAACTCCTATAAGTTAAATTTCTTCCATCTGGTTATTAACAAATCCTTAACAATCAGTTTGAATATTACAAATAAGGTATAAGGACTGTTGCGGCTTACTGATTGCACAGATTTATTTCATTATTCTTTATTACATATCCACATTTATCATATAATAAATCTGCTAAATTTCTTACCTTAAATGTCTATTTTGCAGAAGATAATCATGGGAAGAAAGAGGATAAAATCAAATAAATATCAGTTAAATTCAGATTTAATTAGATCTATTTGGTTAGAGGAGAAGGATCCTAAATCTAGTTGGTTAAATTCAGTTTTTGGTAAATCAAGTGGTTAAAGTTAAAGATCAACCGAAGATAATGTCAAATACAGAGTCTAAATCCAAAGGAATAAAAGGATAAAGAGAAGATCAATGGATGAGATGAAGCAATTTTGACTCGGGTTCTGGCTGGATACATTTTAGTATTTGAATCATAACTTTCGCTACTAATACTCAAATCTAATGATTAAAGATAATCCAAAAAGAGAACTTAAAGGGTTACAACTCTTAAGTTGATCACAATTTCTAATTCTGTCATTTGGTAAGTTATATTTAGCAATCAATACGCTAATAAGTTACAGATCAGAATTGAATATTCACATCAAATCAAGTTTGGAGATAAGAGAGGATTCAAATTCAGAAATAGCCAGCTTCCTTTATCTTCATACTTCTGTACCCTCTGCATTTCTCCTATAAATACCTGCAATCTTAAAGGGAAAAAAAGGACCAAGTAGAGAGTAGAATTTAGGCCATACCGCAGTTTGTAACTTAGGTTTTTAGTTTTCTTTTATGTAATTTTTATTTTCTTTATGTAACTAAGAGGAGAGGAGACTTTCATGGAGTAATGAGAACAAGCTTGTATTGAGGGTGACACCGGTGTAAGTGATCTTTTCTTGCATTGTTATTTGAATCAAATCGAAGTTTTCTTTTCCTTTTCATTCTTATTTTCGTTTGCTTCCCTCTTCTGTGTTTGTGGATCCAAATGAATCCGATAGCCTCGAAGATGCCTTGCTCTTGTAAGTGCCGTTAATGTTTTATGGTGATGGATATTCATTTCTATGGAGTGTAGCTTGTCCATTCATTTCATAGTTGAAATCGGGAATGGAGAAGATCCTATTTGTCATACTTCGCTCACCTTCAAACAAAGGTACATCGTCGATACGGGTCAAAGGTAAGCAGGCGCCGAAGAGGTAAGTAAGTTTTTTAGGTTTTAGTTTTCTTTCTTTTAATTCTTTAGTTTAGATCACCAACACAATTTACCACTTTTTTATCACTCTTTTTCAATTGCTTTATACATATCCATTTCTATTTTCTCCACCTTCTCAATCCACCACTTTCTTTTTAACTTAACTTTAATTTATTTCTTTTCTTTTTAAAAAACTGAAAGAAGATCTTTAACCTTTCTTTGTAACCTAAAAGAGAACTTATTAAAAAGCCTCCATCGCTAGTCCCTTCTTGTGAATCACGACTCGCATAGCCCCTTACTATTGCGGTAGTATTGAGTACCTTACACTCTTTATTCTTAAGTTCTGAAATTCTGTATTTTGTGTGCAGGTAAAAAATCAATTAAATTTTGACGCCGTTATCAGGGAGGGACGGTAAGTTATTCTCTTTTTAGATTTACATTTTTTGTTAACTTTCTTCTTTATTTTTGGTGTACAGATTTAACAACAAGGAATTTTTGCTACAGTGGACATATAAGTGGCCCTGAACTCTGCTCAAGAAAGCAGAGGCCAGAAGCCCTCAGATTTGCTATATTCTTTAATCTCGTCCTTGACTTGAATACGTCCAAGTCCAAGAATAGCCACCATGCTCCGTGTGCTCATATCACGCAGAATTTAACAATTTTTGACTTTATCTCCATCTCACTCCCTCTTTTCCATAACTCCCTCATAGGATTCACAATTTGATTAGATCGAATAAGTTCATGCTCGACTTGAACTTGATCACCCAATGATTTTCTTAATTCACGAAGGATTAATGAGAATTTGCTTCTCCATAGGAGTAATGATCTGGACTTTCTTGTTGTGTCTTGGTGCCGCCTAATCTCAATCTGCTTTTGAGATAAAACTGATTATCCGAGCTTAAAACCATCGTATTCTCCGATTGTTCCACAACCTCCAATCTTGAAGCCGAGGATAACTTCAATCCACTAACGCAACATGTAAACATTGCCGACACGCTCGGTCTGAATCTTCATGTAGGCATCTTTGGAAACTTCCATAAGGTCACCTTCAGAACTGAAATTGAACTCTTCTCCATGTAGGACTCTAAGAGAGGTGATATCGTACCTTGATTAAAAAACATGATGAATGCCTTATAGTGTAATGATGCATCCATTATGAGAATGAAACTGGATTGATTCTTTGCCAATCACCTTACTCGTAGTAGAATTTCCATGAAGACACTCCCCTTGAACCAAAGTGTATAAGAAAAATATCTTCTTATTGAAACTGATATGTTGTGAACATCCAGAGTCAATAATTTATCTATTTTTGTTACCAATCGATCTGTCTGTAACTAATAGAGTGTTACACTTCCTTCTGCCAGTTTAGTGACATTAGCATCTTATTTTTTTCTTCTTGCAAGTTCAATAATCAGCTCTAATGTGTCATTTCTTGTAACAACAGTTGCATACTAAATTCTTCTGTTTTAGGTTACCTGTGGAACTTCCATTATTACTCTTCTCCTTTGTAAAGTAAGCTTGCCTAAAATCATTGCGATGAGATTTACCCGTCAAAAAGTTGTCAATTTTGTCCATTTTGAGTAGATACTTCTTGACCTCATTGACCTTGATAGTTGATTTTCCTCCATAGATGATAGCTTCTCTAAATATCATGTATGAAAAACTTAAAGAATACAGTAATAGAAGTGTTTATCTTCATCTTCTATCTTAACCACTATCTTATCTAACTCATTGATAATAAAAATAAACTCTGCAATGTGAGACTTGATAGGTATAACTTCATGCATGCAGAGAAGAAAGAGATACTGTTTCAGAATCAACGAATTCGCCAATGATTTCTTCAGATAATAATCCTGAAATCGCTCCCACAGCAAGGATGTTTTCTCCAAAGAAAACTCATCCAACACTTCGTCCACCAAGCAAAGCTGAATAGCCGTCAAGACTTTCTCATTCAACTTCTGTCAAGTTTCATCCTTCATATTTGTAGGTGTAAGGAATTGGGGCACCATCCTAAAAGACTAGCCTTCTAGGTGGAGTAGCCTAAATCCTTATATACCTAAGACCATCTTCTTGTCTAGTCAATGTAGGATTATTTATTTGCACACTTGTCTAGTCAATGTAGGATTATTTATTTGCACAAATCTTAACAATCCCCCCTCAAACAAAGAGTTCGGACTTGCGTCTTAATCGTTGCGCTACGCTGCACTGCACTGTGCTTTTTTACCTACGCCTGTGCCTGCGCCCTTTTTTGCTGCACTGCACTACACTGTACCTGCGCCTGCGCCTGCGCCCAGGGACTATGCCATCCACTCTTTGGGATCTTTTACACATGACTAAGTTTGAAGATGGCTCAGAAACCATTTGTAAGGACTTGGGGCACCATCCCAAAAGACTAGCCTTCTAAGTGGAGTAACCCAAATCCTTATATACCAAGACCATCCTCTTGTCTAGGCAATATGGGACTATTTGTTTGCACAAATCTTAGCAGCAGGTATTTTCTGCTTCCCGAGTAGTACTTTTTTTAACCCACTTTAGGTCAAGATGGCGTTCATCCTAATCTGCCACCCGCTGAAATTGATGACATCGTCGAACTTCTCAATATCGAACTTGATTGCAGATATCTTCATGTTGATATGACTGATACAATTGTTGCAACTAACTGATATGCTTTGATACCAATTGTTATAAATTATTTCAGCAAAAATACAGGATCGTCGAGCAACAACAAGAAGAGATGAGATATTTTGAAGTAAAGAAAACCAACACACAATTTAACGTGGTATCAAACTGATGTGTGTACATCCATGGAAAAAGCGGAGAAACTATTAAATTTTAGAGGAGTACAATGAGAAACATATACCTCTTACTAAGAAGATTAAAATCCCTTTAATGGCTGCCTAAAACAGCGAACCCTTATGGCTAAAATCTCTCTCACAAATCTCTCACAAATTTCTTTTTATTCTTTACTACATTGAAGGCCACCCCCAATGAATTATTTATAGACCATAAAATCATCTTAATTTTACACAAACTCTAGCAATACGAACAATACCACCTCAAAAAAGAAGAAAACTCGAGTTCAACTCAAATTGCAATCAGAATCGCAAAAGAAAACTGCCAGGGTGCCTATTAGTGGACTAATTCAAATTATTAGTCGACTAATTCAAACTATTAGTCGAATAATCCTGCTTATTAGTCAATTATACAACCGACTACTGAGATATCTCTACTTTTTATTTGTGTCATTAGTCGACTGTCCTTGGGTATTAGTCAACTAGTCTATGCACCAACTATGCAAAGTTGTCCATTCTTGATCTCTAAAGCGTTGTCTATCTTCACGATGTATTCCAGGTACAATCCTAACAGTTTCTGCTGATGGAGGCTTGTCCATGCCGAGCAACATGGACAAGAGGTCTTCATCAAACTTTTTCCCTTCAGGGTGTCCCAACTGACAGACCTCCGCGTGACCCAAAACCCCAGGATGTGTCCCATGGTGGGCGACATCCTTTTGGGAGACAATTAGCATCCTGCTAATGTCATGTCAAAGCTGCACGATATCAGAGGACTCGACCCTACTTGGCATGGTTCCAATGTTATAGGAAGCATTAGAGACAAAGAAGGCATGGAAGTTGCAAAATTGCTCGCAGGCAATTCTCCTACTTCTCCCTCTACTTGAATTGGAGACTTTCCTATCTTGGAGAAAATTTCTTCCCATGGAAAAAGGGAAGTCTCCAAATGAAGTAGAGGGTGAAGAAGAAGGTGTCCTGACATCCAGCAATTTTCATGGTTGTCATGCCTTCTTCATCTCCAATATTTTCTATAGCAATTGAGCTAGGTCATTCCAACCAGACCAACTCTTCTGATGTCATGCAGTTATGGCATGACATCAACACGATGATGAACTCCCCCAAAGGGATTTAGGCCACCAAGGGGGTTTTGGGTCATGCAGAAGGTGCTGAAATGGGACATTCTGAAAGGAAAAAATCTTATGGAGACCTCATGTTCATGTTGCTTGGCATGAATGGGTCTTCATCAGGAAAGACATCATCATCATTGGTGATGATGCAGAGCGAGCCATCCATTGCGATGGCTCCTGCTCTGCCTATTGTTTAGGCATATATCAGAATGGCACAGGGGCCTCTTCTTCATCTGACCCACAACATCACGGTTCTATCTTGTTACCAGCATCACCTATATGAATTAGGAACCACTATTCAGCTGTGAAGCTGGCAGAGATTACAGTCCATGACCTGAACCATGCAAAAAGGTATCATTTTCCGATCAGAAAACATCTAGTTGTTATGTTACCGTGAAGAGAAGGTAGCTGATAATTTGGTTATGTGTTGTGTGAATAATAGGATTATGTCCAACATGCAGTTGGCGATGAGGTGCAACGAGAAGAAGGCGCACCATGTGACAGAGCTTGAGAAGAAAAATTGGAATCTAGGAAATGGAAATACTCTATTTTTGTGAATAAAAAAATTAGAGTATTTCCATTTTGTAGAATCTACCAATGCTTCTCTTAGAGCTTCCCTCATGGATTTAAAAAGTCTGATAAGCTCGTATAGAGTGATCCGAACAGGGATGTTAGCCAGCTGAGCTAAAAAAATTAAAGCAGAAAGGAATTAATGGTCTCATATCATCTTTTTGAAGGGCTTTGGCATAACGAAGCTCCTTCTGTTAGTTCACGGGCTGCTTTGCGGACTGCTCGGTTGTCTCCTTCACTGGCTGGGAAGGGCTTGCTACCAGCTGACCATATTTTTTCAAGTACTGCTTGCCGGATTGGGTCTTCGACATGGAAGGAGTACCTGTATCAGAAGCCAAGACAGACTCCTCTTCTCCTGACCTAGTGAGACAAAAACTTCCTCAGTTTCTCTGATAGAGATACCCACCATACTGCTGGAGGACGCTTTAGCCTTGCCTTTAGATTTTCTGTGTGTAACAGTTGTTCATTGTTGGCTTTCGATAATGTCGGGGTGAACCCACATTATCTCTCCTCTAGGAGTAGGGATAGGGACAAGGTCTTTCTCCTTTTCGTTATGGGGATCAGTATTGATCACCCTCAGTTCTCCTTTCAGGATGGGAATCACTTCGGCTTGCACTGACGGAAGTTCTTTGCTAAATTGAAAGGATGTCATGTTAGCTGTCTGCTCTGGACGGAGTTTGAGGACATCCAGGTCATTTAGAGCTTGAAGAACATCCTTGAAGATGTAGCAGTTCTTCATAGAATGCCCCAACATCCTATGATATAAACAGTAGTTAGGATCATCAGTCTTCCTGACTTCGTCAGGACGTCTGACCTTCGGCAATTTAAGTTTGTTACTCTTCTGGAGTAACTTGAATAGAGAGTCCACGTGCTCATCCTTGAAGGAGTATGATTTACTGGCACGTGCTTAGCCGGGAACTCCCCCCCTCTGGCTGACTAGTGTTTCAAAGGTGACTTAATCTTTGTTGCTAGAGTATCTGGTTTTTTCGGATGAGAAGATGACTCTGGAGTGCGTTGCGTCAATTTGTCAGGTCTTGGTTTGTTGTCTTTCTCTTCAGCCTTGACCTAGGCGATTATTTTCTCTGCCTGCTCGCCTTGTTGCTCCAGCTACTTTCAAGTGTGGCATTCTGCCACTCCTATCTAGGAGAGGAGTGCAGTCTGTAAGTTATGGTGGCACATTACCACTAGTGTGAACTGGGACATGCCACTTGGACAACGGAGTTCCATACTCTAAAATCTCTCCACAAAAGCTTTGATGGACTCTCCTTTCTTCTGCTTCGTGGCCAGAAGAGTCGGCATTGCTACCTTTATATCGTCTTTAAAGAAGCGAGTCAGAAATAGCTTTTCCAAGTCGGCTCAAGTTTTGATAGGCCGACAGGCAGCTTCATGAACCATTTAAAGGCAATCCCCTTGAGAGTGCTAATGAATAGACGAGCCATGATGGCATGGTTCAATACTATATTTTTGGTTTGAGATTTAAAGTAGAATATGTGCTAGTCGGCGACCCTATCCCGTCAAAAGTATGTAGGGTCAGTGTCTTGAACCTTGGTGGGTAGGGAGTTGTGTCCCATTCTGCTGGGTAGAGTAGGACTACCCCCACATCTTAAAGGTCACCTCGATTCGCAAGGGCTTCAAGGCGTTTCTTTAGAATGCTCATCCTTCTGGAGTGATGATCGGGAGAAAATCGTGCACGAAAAGTGTATGTTTTGAAATTGATATTTAAAGTGTATGTGCTTTGGCTTCCTCGATACTTCTGTTATAGCATAAAGGCTAAAACGAGTTGAATTCACAAGGATGGGAGGCAATAGAACCTTTATTGGTCGATTCACGTGTGTGTTAAAAGTTCTTCATTGTTTGAAAGAATGAAAAGAAAGGAAATAGAGAATAAAAAGAGAAGTACGGTGAAACACGAAGAAGTGGGAAACATAGAAAAGAAGATATTTGTGATTTTTGTTTGTATATCTAAAATAAAGTGAAAAAGAAGTGCTAACTACTAATGGCTCCACCAATATGCTAATCTCTTAGTGATAGTTGTCTCACATGTATTCAAGAGCGTTTCAAAGTATTACCTGAAAATCACCTAGAGGGGGGTGAATAGGTGATAATGCTAATCAATGCACAATTTAAAAAATTATGATGCAACAATCTCACAAAGCAAGTGAATATAGCAATGAATGTAGAGAGCAAGTAATAAGAGCAATGAAATAGAGCAAGAAATAAGAGCAAGTAAACCAAACGCAAACACCGAGAATTGTTATCGAGGTTCGAGCACCCAGCTTTACTTCCCCGCCTTCCCCAGAAGGATTCCAACCACTTCCACTATCACAAAGATGTTACAAATACACCAGAGTACCCAACTCCACAATCTCAAGTACAAGCAATCTCTTAGTAGTCAAAAGACCACAAACTCTCTCTTGCAAAATTCTCTTCCCTTACAAAGGTCCTTAGAGAACAATGAGTAGGAATGAAGCTCTTGTGTGTAAGGAGAAAAGAAAAAGAAATCAGAGAGTTCTTGAAAACACTTCAGAAAATGAGAGAGAATTTCAGCACAAAAACCAAGAAACAAAGCTCATTTGAATGCCTTAAACTTTTGAAACTTTTGCAAATTTTTCTTGTAATGAACCTCTCCCCAAACACCCCTATTTATAGGAGAGGGCTAGGGTTAGGAGATAAAACATATTTAAGGCTAATCAGAAGATATTATATTCAAAACATGTCATTAAAACATACTTAAGTAAGAAAAAGACAAAAATTAAATCAGCTTAGGAGATAGCCGTTACTGTTCAAACGGCTACCTCGGTCGACCGGCCGGTCGACCGCAAGTTCAAAAATAAGAGCCGTTGCTGGCTCTCGGTCGACCGCCCGGTCGACCCAAACATACAGAGACAAAGGTCTGTCAGTCAAGCATATCTCGGTCGACCGTCTGGGTCGACCGTGAAACGTGCACACTGATACGCACTGCTGCCAGAACCCCGGTCAACTGGGTCGGCCGACCGGCTTGACCTGACATAGGGTCGGTCGACCCTGGCGGTCGACCGGCTCAGGTCAAAAGCCAAAACAAAAACAGAATTTTGAGGAGAAATCTATTTTTAACAAAATAGTTTTGAATAGAGATATATATAATGGATAAAAAGGAGTTTGTAGGCTGAAGATTGTATACAAACTATTTTTGTACATATTATAGGAAATATTTTTGGAAACAAGATGTGCGCAAAAACGTGTGTGATAGAGCTTCAAACCTATTCACTATTCTTTAACAAAACTCTAAACTGAAAACAAATCTAATAAATTATCTTGAGCAATCTTGAAGTCTTGAGCCATGCAATGCCTTACTAGAGCCTTCTCTTCTATGTTCCTTCCTTGATGTGCAAAACGCCTTCTTTACTTCATGAACCTAGAAGTTCTTACAATAGCTAAGTAATAGCCTCCAAATATGGTACTAACCTGAAACTTATCTTAAACAAACTAATTAGTACCAAATAGCTCTTATTTGTTTTGTTATCATCAAAACTCTAAACAAATGGAGAGTGTAACCTTTTGGGCCAACAATCTCCCCCTTTTTGATGATGACAAACCAAATAGGCTATAAACAATAATATAGGGGAGGAGAAAGCTTCCCCTCAAATTATGCTATATTAAACAAAGAAAAACAATGTAATTTGTAATTTGCAAGTAAACATCATGAAACCAAAAACCATAAACATCATGAGATATAAAACACTTGCAAAACACTTAAACACAAATTACAAGAATTCATGAAAACACATCAAAAACATCAAAAACTAAAAACATATATAAACTCATATGGAACCAAAACCATATGAACTCATATAACCATACATAAACTCATTCTCCCCCTTTTTGTCATACATCAAAAAGGGTTAAGAAAACATTTTTATTCAATAACACAAATATTAAGTTTACCACAAATGAATGAAAATCTAGCAAAATCAAGTGGTTTAGTGAAAATATCGGCAAGTTGCAAATCTGTAGAAACATAATCAATATCTATATCTCCTTTCTCAAAATGATCTCTAAGAAAGTGATATCTAATCTCAATGTGCTTAGTCTTACTATGTTGATTTGCATTCTTAGTCATATGTATAGTACTAGTATTATCACAAAATATTTTTATATGGTTATAATGCAAATCATAATCAAGGAGAGTATGTTTCATCCAAAGGACTTGTGCACAACAAGCCCCCGCGGCAACATACTCCGCCTCGGCGGTTGAGAGAGCTACGGAATTTTGTTTCCTAGAGGACCATGAAACAAGACAATTACCAAGAAATTGACATGTCCCACTAGTACTCTTTCTATCTACTCTACAACCCGCATAGTCGGCATCCGAATAACTCGTCATTGAGAAATCTCCGGTTTTCGGATACCATAGACCCATTCCAATCGTTCCCTTAATATAACGAATAATGTGTTTTACCGCAATAAGATGGGACTCTTTGGGACACGATTGAAATCTAGCACAAAGACACACACTAAACATGATGTCCGGCCTACTTGCCGTTAAATACAAAAGACTTCCTATCATGCTTCCATACAATTTAATTGTAGGCTGTCCAAAAGTTACTGGAGGACAAGCCATTGAAAAGCAAAGTTTCAAGCTCTAGACGCGAGGGACTATCACCCGCGTCTCAGCATCAAGGCGCGTTGGCTCGACACCCGCGTCTCAGCATCAAGGCGCGTCGGCTCGACACCCGCGTCTCAGCATCAAGGCGCGTCGGCCTGACACCCGCGTTTCAGCATCAAGGCGCGTCGGCCTGACACCCGCGTTTCAGCATCAAGGCGCGTCGGCCTGACACCCGCGTCTCAGTTATAACCGCCTTGGTTAAGGGACCAATCACTGCCCACACGTAGGGGAGATCAGCCCCCATCGTGGCATGTCTTTAGCAAGCACGTGGGTTAGTTACCGCCCATGTAGCGGGGAAGTTGGCCCTCATTGTGGAGCGTTTTCAGGGGGCACGTTCACCCCTGGGACCTCTATAAATAGCCCCGTCGCTATGAAGAAGGGGTCGAATTTTTGGCGATCGGCATCAAGGGGAGGAGCATCAGAAGAAATCGAAGGGCATCAATAGACATAAAGAGACCGAGAGATATCAACAGGCGCGACACATACAGAGAGAGAGCTCGACTCTTCAAGCTAACTTGCTGCGTACAAGTTGCTCTTCGCCTACCTTCTCTTTTAGAGTTTTGGTAGACGGGGCTGAGTTACTCCTTCTACCTGCCAAGGAGAAGATCCCTTGACGGTCCAGACGGTCATCTGGTCAACGGAGAACAAGATTCACTCTCCACCGTCACACGAAGAACCCAGCACTAAACAAAGGGGGGATTCAAGCTTCAACATCCTCCCTCCCTTGTAATCGGAAGATTAGTCCGTTGTAATTTTTCATCTGATTCAAGGAAATTTTACACCTCCTTCTTTTTTCGTGTCCAACAAGAGATGGCGACTCCGCTGGGGACTACGTTTGTCACTGACGAACAAGCCGTGGCGCAGGATGATCTCCTCCGTAGGGGAAAATGGTCGAGACACTTGTTGTGGAGTTCGACCAGGCGAAATTCGAAGAGTTTCTCTCTTCTGGCTCCAAGAGTCCAAAGACCCGCGTCTGTCGCAGGGTCTCGGCGGGGAATAACTCCGAAGCTCGATCTGAGGCTCTCTTGGGCGCCACTGCAACGGTCCCTTGTGCACAGAAGACCCGCGTCAACGCCTCTCAGAAGGCCAGCGTGGTCTCACGCGCGACTGCTGCTGCGACCAACTGCGTCGCACAAAAGACCCGCGTCAGTGTCCCTCAGAGGACCCGCGTGGTTAAAACCCCTGATGTTCAGCATCAGGATGTTGTCGGTTTCTCTCCTCCTCCGCGACGCAACCGAAATGCTGAGCGTCGACAGAGGAGACGCACGTGTCAGCTTCAAGCTGGAACCATTGGTTGTCCGACTGAGGTTAAACGCGACATGCAATCTGGCGCTTTGCCCGCGGCACGTCCAGTACGTGAAATCCGCGTTTGGCGGCCCAAGTGCGTAACTCCTCAAGTTGAGTCCTCTGAAGACCAGCTTACCAAACGTCAAAGCGAAGCTTCTGCGTCTAGTCAAACGCAAGAAACACGCGCTCACAGGCATGGGGCCCAGCAGCCCACTCTCTCTCACCCGTCTCTGCCCGGACGCACCAGGCATCAACGCAAGACTCGCGTCTCATCTCAACAGAGACGCCAGGCGCGCATCAGACAGCCGCGACGCGAGAGCTGCGTCCCTGAAGTCTGCGTCCATTCTGCACAGCACATGGATGCCTCCCGTCTTCGACGTTGTGAGGCTAGTCTCTTTGATCCCTCTTTCATGGATTTGAGGGATTATTTAACAAGGAAAAGAAATGCCCACCAGGTCACTTCATCTTGCTGCTGCCAACGGCTCATCTCCATGCTCTCGGAGTGCCGTTGCGGGTCGAGTGTGCACCAGCAGTCTTTAGTTAGACAGCTGACCTCGATCCCCCCGTCAGCCAAAAGAAGGCGCTCCCATAGAAGGAGAATCTTCTCTGACGTTGAATACCCGGAGCTTACTGCGAACATGACAAGCAGAAGCAAGGGAAAAGGACTTGCAGTCAGCTCAGATGAGTCTGACTCTGAACCGGAAGGGGTGTATCAACACACTCGTACCCGGACTGGGGCCATTCCCCCGGTTGACTATAATGCCTTAGCCCATGGCATTAAAGTGAACGATTCCCACTCCGCCGTAGTGGAATCAGGGGCTTCAAACTCCTCCGTTGAGAAGGAGACCTCTGCCTACATGACAGGCACTCCTGATGAGACAGCTAGACGTCTGGAACAGATCCAAAAGAGACAAATGGAGATGATTGTGTCTCAACAGGAATCTATCGACGCTATCAAGCTGGCGCTTGCACAGCTGCTCGAAGACAGGAGGAGATCTCCTCCTAGGAGGTCGAGGGACAGAGAGAGAAAGGGAGGAAGCTCATCTTCCGAGCCTTCTGAAGAGAAGCCTCGATCTACTTCTGGCTCGTCCAAACCCTCGTCAAAGGGCGACCGAGACCCAGGGAAGGCTCATGCTAAAAGGATGAGTCAATTGGAGGAACGCCTCAATGCCCTTGCTAGTCGCAAAGACCTCCAAGAAGCTGGAGTGGTCCGGACCTATCCAGCTCAGTGGGATTTAGTCCCGTACCCTCCTAAGTTCAAGGCTCCAACCCTCCAAGCCTTTGATGAGAAGGGGTCCCCTAATCAGCACATCTACTACTTCAAATCCCAAACCGGGAATGTAGTAGATAATGACGCCATCCTGGCGCGACTGTTCATCGGCACCCTGAAAGGGTTGGCCTTTGAGTGGTTCATGAAACTCCCGGAAGGTTCTATCAAGAACTGGGGCGACTTGGAGAAGCTGTTCTTAACACGCTTCTTCGAAGATGACTCCGAGGTCACAATGCCCACCCTGTTAGCTACGAGACAGCGAAAGGGAGAGTCCGTCAAATCTTTCGTGGAAAGATTTCAGAACGTGGCACTCCGGTGTCCAAGCGGTATGACCCAGGCCACCCTGGTGGAAACATGCCGCCACAACCTCCAAACCTCACTCCTTGCTCAAATAGGAGTTGCTGAAAGTCGCACCTGGAAACAATTAGTCCAACAAGGTGAACAGGCTGAGGAGATTGTTGCCCGCGTCAGGGCAGAAGAAGGCAAGCCGCGGCCGGAGAGGTCAACTAGGCGAGCGCCAGACACCTCCCTCCAGACAAAGCGGAAGGATAATTTGGCGACGGAGACCAAATCTCCCACCAAACCTCAACCAGCCAAGGCGAGTGGCTCTTCAAGCCAACCCCGCGCCAACAAGCAGTATTCCTTCAAGGAGGAACATGTCGATTCGCTCTTCAAGCTACTCAACAAGAGCAACCGACTGAAGCTCCCTGAGGCCAGGCGCCCTCAGGAAGTCGGCAAGACCGACAACCCCAACTACTGCTTGTACCACAGGATGTTGGGACACCCTACCAGAAGCTGTTACATCTTCAAGGACATCCTTCAGGCTCTGATTGACGCGGAGGTGTTGAAACTCCGACCAGAACAGAAGGAGGTGACAGCCAACATGACGTCGGTTCTCCAGTTTGGAAAACAACCTCCAGCACCTGCAGGGGTGGTCCCAATCCCAAGAGGAGAACTAAGAGTGGTCAACACAGACCCTCACCAGCAGCAGGAGAAGGGCTTGGTACCCGTCCCTACGCCTCAAGGGGAAATCATGTGGGTCCACCCTGACCTAGTGGACAGCCAGCAGTGGACTACTGTAACCAACAAGAAGTCCAAAGGCAAGGCAAAAGCTTCGTCCTGCCATGTGGTATGTGCTTCCTCCCGAGAAGCAGAGGATGATGTTCCCTCACTGACTGATTCAGAAGAGGAAACAATAGTCTTGGCCGCAGAGCCCAACCAACCAATGACGGGGACTCGTTCAGGACAGCCCTACTTGAAGCAGTACGGCGAAGTGGCGGCAAACCCTCCACAACTGGCTGCAGAGCCAACTAGGCCCTCCACGAAGCCACCAGTGGAGAAACAAAAAGAGACTCGATTCTCTCGAGCTCTTCAAAAGGTATAGCGGAAGGATCCACAACGCCTTACCGCTTTGATGTCTTGGCTCAATTGGCCAACATCCCGGCGCGGATCATCCTGTATGAGCTTCTAAGACTATCAAAGTCGACCAGGGAGGCTCTGCAAGAAGCTCTGGCAAATGCTGAGGTCTTTATGACCCAGGTGCCAAAGAAGGAAGATGTAGAGAATTGTCTCCACACCTCCCAGAATGCTCCCTGTATTACCTTCACGGCAGATGATATGCAGGTTAAAGGGAAGCATGATCGACCCCTGTACTTCACAGGTTATATCGGATCATCTGAGGTGAACCGCATTCAGGTAGATCCAGGGTCCGCATTGAGCATCATGCCCCGCCGAGTCATGCAACACCTCGGCATCCCTACCCACCGTCTGAGCCCTACACAGACGACCATCTACGGGTTCAATGCCAACGGCACCCGTCCGATGGGGAAGATCAAGCTCAAGTGACAGATTGGGAGCCTCAAGTCGGAGGTGACGTGCTACGTCATCGATGCCGACACTTCCTACAATCTGCTGCTGGGACGACCATGGATCCACCGCAACTCCATCGTTCCCTCCACTCTTCACCAAGTCATGAAATACATTGACGCGAGTGGGAAGGTGCAAACGTTGGTTGCCGAAAGGTATCCGTTTAAGGGGGTCAAAAATTATTTCACGGACTCCCTCCTATATCAGGATTCGGTGGATGAAACCCCGCAACTGGAGGTGCCAGACTCTGGTAATGAGGCTGACACTGAGCCCGAGCAAGAAGAGTGCCTGTGGAAGTTGGAACCACTTGTAAAGAGCACTAATAAGCTCGATGTTGATAATACCACCGACGATGCAGGCGGTTGGTATATTAATGAGAATTTAGACTTTGAGTATTTTTCTGCGTGTGCATCCGATTCAATACCGTCGGATACTAGTACCGACGTAGACGATGACATCTGGTCGGCAATGGATGCTTTGACATCATTGCATGTACCAGTAAAATCATCTTTCGGGACATACCAGGATAATGGTGATGCGCAGGAATCTATATTCATGGTTCCGACAAGACGAAAAGGCCAAAAATCAATCCTTTTTGGGCGAATGACGACTGAACTAACGCCCCGCGAAGAATCAGAAAGTGAGGAGGAATCCCCTCAGCTCAGTCATTATGAACCAAAAGCGCTCAAAATGATGAAGTGCATGGGGTATGATCTAACCAACAGACCCGGGTTGAACTTCGGCAGAGGAAGGAGAACGCTACTTCGATCCTTTGTGCCAAAAGGGAAGGCCCCCGATTATTATCATCGGACGCGCCGGGGGTTGGGCTATGTATCAACTCCGGTCCCATCAGCCTCCGATTCTCAAGAATCGTCGAGCAACGATCACTCTTCAGACACATCATCTTGGGAGTCAGATGTCAGTGTCGGCAACATCTTCAAGGAACTTTCAGTGAACATGGTTTCAACAAGCCACCTGGAGGATGAAGATGAAGAAATGATCCTCGCAGATGCAGATCCTTGGATCAAACATTTGAATGCTCTTTGGGATACCCGCTTTGAACAGCGTGAGCCACCCACAGAAGACAAGGTTGTTCAGATCAACCTAGGAGATGAGGCTAACCCTAAGCCCATCTTCATAAGTGATGGCCTATCACCTTTGGAGAAGAAGGATCTAATATCTCTTGTACAAGAGTATATAGACGTCTTAGCCTGGAATTACGAGGATATGCCAGGACTTGATCCTCAAGTGGCCATGCACCGCCTCAACATCAATCCGGACATAAAACCTGTCAAACAACAGCAGCGACGGTTTCGTCCCGAAATAATGGAGGCAATTCAATCAGAAGTTAGAAAGCTCATCGATTCTGGCTTCATCCGGGAAGAACAACATCCCGACTGGGTAGCCAACATCGTCCCCGTCGCCAAGAAGAACGGGAAGATCAGGATCTGCATCGACTTCCGCGATCTAAACGAGGCCTGCCCCAAAGACGAATTCCATTGCCAATCACAGATGTTATGATTGACAATACTTGTGGATTCGAACGAATGTCCTTCATGGACGGATTCTCAGGATACAATCAAATCAAAATGTATCCTGATGATGAAAAGCATACCTCCTTCAGGACTCCTCTAGGGGTATATTGCTATACTGTCATGCCTTTTGGACTGAAGAATGCGGGGGCAACCTACCAAAGGGCCATGAATGCCATTTTCCATCAGCAAATGCGCAAAACGGTGGAATGTTATGTCGATGACATTGCGGTGAAAAGTCGCATTAAAGGAGATCACATAGCTGATCTGAAGGTGGTCTTTGACATCATGCGGGCTCATCAATTGAAGATGAACCCCACCAAGTCCTTCCTGGGGTAGCCAGTGGCAAATTCCTAGGATTTGTTGTGACTTCCACAGGAATCCATTTGGATCCGGAGAAAGTCCGCGCTATCCAAGAAATGCAACCCCCGAGAAACCTCAAGGAACTTAGGGGTTTACAGGATCGATTGGCGTACATCCGCAGGTTCATCTCAAACCTCTCCGGAAGATGCCAGCCCTTCGCTAAGTTGATGAAGAAGGGTGTCTCGTTCATTTGGGACGATGCTTGCCAACAAGCGTTTGAGGAAATCAAACAATACCTCACCCAACCACCAGTCCTTGCAGCCCCGGTGTCCGGAAAGCCTTTCCTGGTGTACGTCCGGGCAATGGACCATTCTTTGGGAGCTCTACTAGCTCAGAATGATGAAGAAGGACGAGAACAGGCAATCTACTATCTGAGTAGAACAATGATCGGAGCCGAACATCGGTACAACCCGATCGAGAAGGAATGTTTGGCACTAGTGTTCGCCATTCAGAAAATGCGACACTATCTGGTAGGCCAGACTATAAATGTCTTATCAAAAGTCAACCCCCTGAGGTTACTTATGACAAAGCCTTCTTCACTAAATGGCCGGCTGGCAAAATGGGCCATGTTGCTATCCCAGTATGATATGCACTTTCTGCCGCAGAAAGCCATTAAGGGACAAGCGGTGGCAGACTTCCTAGCTGAACACCCAGATCCGAGGGCAGCCAAAGTCTACGAGGATCTCCCAGACGAAGTGGCCGAAGTCTACCTGACTCAGACATCGTTCGAAAGTCAAGTGTGGCAACTTTTCTTCGACGGTGCATCAAGGACAAGCCCCAAGGGACACGTAGTGGCGGGGGTAGGAATAGTACTTGTCTCCCCACAAAATTATGTGATCCCCCGAGCTGTCTCGCTAACGGAGCCTTGTTCCAATAATGTGGCGGAGTACAATGCTCTATTGATCGGGATGCAGCTCGCCGATGAGATTGGCGTTAAAAATCTCGAGGCATACGGTGACTCTAAACTCATCGTCAGCCAAATTCGCGGGGAGTACGAAGTCAGACATGAAGACTTAGTACCCTATTACAACGCAACTATCCGCATGGCCGAGGGGTTTGCTAACTTCTACATCGACCATGTACCGCGCAGGCAAAATGCGCACGCCGATGCACTCGCATCCCTTGCAGCCTCCCTAGCTCTTCCAGCTGGAGCAATGGAGAAAATATTCGTCTACAGCCACGACTTGCATTGCCCGAAAAATACTCTCGAGGACTGTCAGGAGTCAAAGGGAGATTGTCGAGGCAAAGAAGTGCTGGAATTGTCGGCCGATCCAGAGCTTAAAGACTGGCGATTCCCCTACATCGACTATGTCTTGTACGGTATCCTGCCTGAGGACGCCAAAGAGGCGGCTGCCATTCGAAGGAAAGCCCCTAAGTTTTACTATAATGCGATTACACGAACATTGTATCGTCGGTCGCATGACGGGATCTTACTCCGGTGCCTCTCACCAAAAGAGGCCCAGGAGGTATTGAAAGAGGCCCACGACGGTACGTGTGGAGCCCATCAACCTGGCCCAAAACTGGCACATCGACTCCAAAGGTTGGGTTACTATTGGCCCAAGATGGTTGCCGACGCCGTCGCCTATGCCAAAAGATGTCACGCTTGCCAAATACATGGAGATTTTATCCATCAAGCACCAGGGTACCTCCACTCTACGACCTCTACATGGCCATTTGAAATGTGGGGGATGGATGTGGTTGGTCCTATCAGCCCACCATCATCAAAGGGACATCAGTTCATTCTAGCAATAACTGATTACTTTTCCAAATGGGCTGAAGCCATTCCTTTGAAGGAGGTCAAGTCGTCCAACGTGATCAAGTTCGTAAAACATCACGTTATTTACCGTTTCGGTGTACCTCGGCGGATTGTCCATGACAATGGACCCCAGTTCATCAGCCAGGCATTCCAGAGATTCTGCGCTAAGTTCAGAATCCAGAGTGTGTCCTCAACGGCATACTATCCTGCCGCTAATGGCCTCGCAGAAGCTTTCAACAAGACCATTGGCAAGCTTCTCAAAAAGTTCGTCTCGAAGAGTTAACGCGACTGGGACGACAAGCTAGGCGAATGCTTATGGGCCTATCGCACAACAGTGCGAACCCCAACAAAGGCCACGCCGTTTTCCTTGGTATACGGATGTGAAGCCGTGCTTCCCCTGGAAATCCAAATTCCATCTCTACGCGTCGCCTTGACAGCGGAGATGACGACAGAGGAGAAGCATCGACAGCGACTCCAGGAACTGGAGGCCTTAGACGACAAGCGTCTGCAAGCCCAACAGCAAATCGAGCTCTACCAAGCTCGAATCACCAGAGCCTTCAACAAGAAAGTTAAAGTACGAACTTTCAAGAAAGGCGATCTTGTCTTAGCCGTCAGAAGACCCATGGTGATGACGCACAAGACAAAAGGAAAATTCTAACCCAAATGGGAAGGACCATTTGTGGTAGAGTCAGTCTACTCGAATGGATCATATCGCCTCATAACCTCGAATGGCGATACACTTATGATGCCAATCAATGGCAGATTCCTGAAGAAGTACTATCCTTAGATGTTATTCTTCCGCTGATCAAGTTAATAGTACACCTCTGATCAAAGCAAAAAGAATTTCTTCATTAACATCCGACGCCTCCAACGGCTAAGGATAGAGGAAAATGTTGGCTTTTAAGCCCAACATAAGTCTTCGACAACTCATCATGCTGAGGGGAATAGCATGGCTAGCCCAATTCAAACGGTAGTTGGTAAAGGCACCTCAAATCCGTTGATAGCTGAGGGTTTGCTAAAAATCCTAAAGTGGACTTGGCTCCACTCTTTCCTCCATAATCCCCTACCAATTCTCATCCACAGAATGGTAGGTCTACAAAATACAACCATTACTAAGTTAACACTATACCTCTGGTAATGGAAACTTTTTAATATTCCTTGTCGAGTACAAATTTTGCTTGTCGACTCTACACGGAGTACCAAATTTTCAAATTTGCCAAGTTAACACTACACCTCTGGCACTTCAAATTTCACTTGTCAATTCTCATCCATAGAATGACAGGTCCTCAAACTGTTTTCGGCTCAAGCCAATTCTTGTCAAGTTAATATCACACCTCTGACAAAACTACTGTTTAAGTTAACATTATACCTCTAAGCAGTACTTCAAGTTTCTGCCAGGTTTAATATTACACCTCTGACAGTCACTTTTCTTCAGTCTTCCACATCGAAGCTGAAATGAATGATGCCAAGTTAACACTACACCTCTAGCATCTGAGTCATCGCTAAGTTCAACAATACACCTATGGCCATGACCTTTCCTCGACTTCCTTGTCCAAGTCGAGATGACCAATGCTAAGTTCAACATTACACCTCTAGCATTACCTCACTGTTAAGTTAAACATCACACCTATGGCAGTGACATTCTCAGTTTTTCCTAAACAAAACTGAAATACTTCTGAGTTAAGGTAATATCACACCTCTGACTCACATCCTTGTCAAGTTAACATTACACTTCCGACAAGACCACTTCCAACCCGTCAAGTTAATATCACACCTCTGATGGTAACAAACCTTCCTAGACTCTCCACGAGTCTAATCTCACTTGTTATTCTCTTCAATAGAATAACAGGTCCACCTAAAAACATTGTTAGGTTAATATTACACCAATTAACAGTGTTTTCATCAAATCCCCAGTTAAGCTCAATCAAGTTAATCCCAAACACTTGATAAAAGTTCACCCTCCCTGGGGGTGCCAATTATACTTGTCACTTTCTCTTACAAAGTGGCAGGTTCATCAAAAATTTCATCCCTGTCAAGTTAACATCACACCTCTGACAGTATTGTGAGAGTTCCTGAAATAGGATCTTTTCTTACAAAATTTGACTTATTAAAGTTACCATCATAATTTTAACAAAGTCAAAGATTCTTTGCTTCTACGAGTCTAAGACAAAAAAGTTCAAGACAATGAAAGAGGCAAAAAGAAAAGTGTCACTTTTATTTATTTCCAAACATATGAAAGTGATATAAAACGCTCTCTTATACAATAAGATGGAGTGTTACAGTAAAAACGCTCTCTTATACAATAAGATTGAGTGTTACAATTAAGGAGTACAAAGAAGTCCCTCTCTCTCTCTTAGAGGTTGCACTCACTCCTTATAAGCCGCGTCTGATTCCAAGTGCGCGATGTTTTGTGGCTACAATAGAAGCTGGTTACACCACGATGCATGATGTAAACATCGAAAGCGCCCTAGCTGACTAAGCTAAGAGCAATGGTGTTCTTGAGGTCTGGTGGCAACAGAAAGTCCTGCAACCCTTCGTTCAGGAGCGTCTCTTTCCCTAGCAGGCCATCCAACGGACATAGACTGTCCTTGATGTTACTTCTGGAGTGGGAGAGGAAGAGGATCTTGTCCGCCACCACAACCGCCGGAACCCTCATCGCCGTCATGCATAGCCTGACCATCTCTTGCCAGCAGGCATGAATGGGGAAGCAGATCTGAAGAGACCTTGGCGAGGGTTGGGTCCTCGTCAGAGACGTAATATACTCTCTTATAGGTGACGAGGACCATAATATACTCTCTTATAGGTGAACATCGAACAAGTTCGCCGGCCAAAGCATCCTTCCAGGGGCCCAGCAAACCAGCAAGTCTACCTGCAAGGAATGAAACAAAGGAATCAGAACAATCTGCAACTTAGTATGTTTCAACAGAGAAAAACTAAGTCGCAAATGCAGACTGCAGACGCGGGAATGATCCACGCAGTCAGCCAAGCAGACGCGGGAATGACCCACGCAGTGAGCCAAACTGCTGCGTCAGCAGAGACAAACGCGAATCAAAACGCGGTCTCATTCTGCGCCCAAGTCGAAAGCACAGACGCCGAAAAGGCACAAAAGTTGCCATCTCCTTGTTGAGTGAACAAGAGTTGCAAGGCTCGGGTCTGAAACCTTTTTGGAATTCGTCCAAGGCAGTGGCTATAAAACGCCCCAAGACAGTGGCTTTGAAATGCAAGCTTTGTGAACAAAGCCAGCGCCAAGTGCCAAAGACCCCTGCACTCGCGTCCAGAGAAGTTCAAGTCTGTGGCGCAAATTCCAGAAGGAATGCACCAACACAGACTTCGTGAGGGGGTCCAGATAATGATGATGCCAAGGTACAGGCCGTGGTAGATTAAAATATCATGGCTAATCGGGACGGCGTACCAACAGAGGCCTCTACCAAGAGTCGGGCTCTCTGCGTCCAAACGCGGACGTGCAAGATGATCAGAGAGACACTCTGCCCCGAAGAGACCAAACAGGAGCATACAAGCCCTTGGTCATCTTCATCCACAGAGCCATCCTCATCCATGGAGACAATACTCTGAAGAGGATGAAGGTTCTCAGAGCGCTCGCTCTCAAAAAGAAAACAGTCCAAAGATTGGGTTGAAGGGAGAGGGTGCGCCCTATTTATAGGCAGCCCCCGATAACTGCAATTAATGATCTCCTAATCTAAACCGCCGGCCTTAATGACCGCACGATTGTCAAGGTCCAATAAGGGACTGACGCGTGTAACGCCGCTTCGAAAACCGTCGCAGGCACCAATCTCCAACCACCCGCATCGGTTTCTCATTAAAGGAATTAACGCTCAAGACCAATAAGAAGCCGACGCGTGGATAACCGCTTCGGGAAATAGCGGAAAATCTGCATTCCCGATCATCAATGGAGATTTGAAGATCACATCAAATCTTTATGACAGGCTGTATGTAACGCCTGGGAGGTTACACCAAGACGCAGACTGAAGAACCGTATTCAAAATTCGCGTCCCCTCCCCAGATTGGATGACGATCACCCGCGTCCTAGAGGAATGTCCGCGTGATGCAAAGTCGCGTCCCCTCAGCAAACGGGGTCCTTTTTAAAGGAGAACACTTAGTCCATTTTGGGATTAATGAAAAATGCACAAGGCTGCGTCCCTCGCGTCTGCTTGATCCGCGTCTTTCCTAGCGGAGCAGATTCGCGTCTCTCCCTACAGACGGATGCCGCGTCTTCTGAACTAATGGCCGCGTCTCCCTATGGATTGACGCTGCGTTTCATCAAAAGAACTTGGTTCTGCCCAAGTTCTTCTAAACTCATGGCCGCGTCTCCTTATGGATTGACGCTGCGTCTCATCAAAAGAACTTGGTTCTACCCAAGTCCTTCCGAACTCATGGCCGCGTCTCCCTATGGATCGACGCTGCGTTTCGCCCAAAGAACTCGGTTCTGCCCAAGTCCTTCTGAACTGATACCCGCGTCTCCCTGTGAACAGAGGCCGCGAGTCGATGCTGCGTTTCATTGAAAGAACTTAGTCTTACCTAAGTTCAGTATTCACAGCCAGTGATCAAGAAGTTGGATTCATCCACAGCTAAGCAAAGAAGATGGAACAAAAAATGTCCCTTTTATATCAAAAGTGGATACAAACACTCTGATAAATAGAGTGTCCTTTTCTTTACAAAAAAAAAAAAGAAAAGAAGGCTAAATGTCCTGGTTCGCCAAGGAACGAATTTGCTCCCTGAGATGATGCATCTTGATCTGACGTGCCTTCTCAGCCTCCATCATGGCTTGGACCCGCAGCTCCTCTTCAGATAGGAAGGGTTTTGCAGCCAGCTGCGCTCGCAGAGATTCCACCCTGGAAGAATGTAGAGACAGACTCTCTTCAGCTCGCGCCTTAGCCGCCTGTTGCTCCGCAAGCTCCTCTTTGATGGTAACAAGCTTCTTCTCATTGATCGCAAGCACAGCTTCTGCCTTGGCAATAGTGTCCCGAGCCTTGGCAATGGTGTCCCGAGCACTGATGATGACGTGCTCCGTGCTCTGCATGACAATCTCGGATTCCCTTGAATCGTCAGTTAGTTTCTGACATTCAGCCTGGGAATATTCGAGGCTGCGGATCTCTGCATCTATTTGTGCCTCTGCCTCCTATCGCTCTTGTTCTTGAGCAGCTAAGAGCCGGGTTAGGGTGGCCTGGGCCTCACTAGAAGAGCTGGCATTTTCTAAAGACTTCAGCTCGTGCAGGTCGTCTCCCAGTTGCTCCACCACCCGCAGACACGCCTGGGCAAGTGAGGGGCCTCCGGTTAATTCGACGTTCTCGGCCAGATTTCTGAGAAGCGTCCGGGCAAAATTGAAGGAGCTGCTTCCACGTAAGATGAGATCAATACATGATCCCATCGAAGCAAAGAATTGTTGCACCATCTGGCGTGCCAGTTCCCCCATATCGTCACCACCTGGGAAGCTTCCCGACCCCTTTTCTGTCACGGGATAAGGCGGATCTTCTCGCACAAGAGTTGTGCTGACCACCGATACGGCTAGAGCAGAAGTAGCCTCGGGCGTTTCCAGAGGTGCTATCTTTGCAGGAACCTCCTCCTCAGAAACTTCAGCCGAGACCTGAGCCGTGTGGCCTTCTGGAGGATATCAATCATTGGACTCTCCACCTGAGCCCCCTTAGTTCTCTCTGTAAATGACCACAACATTAGCCACAAAGGTGAAAAGCGAAACATTCAAAATATCAGAACTTCCTTACCACCTGGGAGGTCCAGAGATAGTGAACCCTTGGGTGAATCCTGCAGAGTGAGAGCTTCCCCAGCCTCAGTGGGTACCTCCTTTTCCGGCAAAGCGGAGGGCTCCCTAGTTTCCGCAATCGCCCCTTCCGAAGTTGTCTCGCCAACCGAAGCCTCAACTCCTTCGAGCTGGGTCACCTCTTTTACCATCTCCTCGATATGCGAGGAGGTTGTAGTCTCGGCATCCTCAGCCAACCCTGCAGCGTAAAAGAAGAATGTTAAGACACCTTCTTCAAAACCAAAGAGGAAATCGGGTGAAAGTACCTGCAATGGGAGCAACTGTCGCCAACGATGATGGCGCCGTCAACGGTTCCCCCCCGTACATTTCTTCCTCCGAGATATGGGAGAACTTGCTCGGATCAGGAAGAGTGGGTTCATCACCGTAGTCGACCTTGTCTTCAAACTCGCTTTCCCCTGAGTACGAGGAAGAAGACAGCTCAACGCGAGGAAGCTCTGCAACCGGAGCCTTGCCTCCAATTACCCCAGTGGTAGGACTGGGATCAATTGCCCGAGGACTGGAGATGAAGACACAAGGAGACCCCGACTGCTGTGCCTCATCTCTTCTTTCATGAGTAGAAGAAGGCTCGGGATGAGCTAAAATCCCCAGAATATCGGCATCTCCTCCGCTCATGATGTCGACCTCTAGCTGCTCATCCTCGTCAGTGGCGGTGGATCGATCAACAAGCTCCCCTTCCTCCGCAGACCCGTGGCTTCTGCTAAGCGACCTGGGAACACGGACTAGAGGAGTTTCTTCTTCAGCTATATCCTCCTCCCTCAGTTCCCTGACACCAGAAGGGATGGCCGCTGGTAGAGAAACTGCTGGCGCCAAGTCTCTCCGCACCTTCTTACGGGCAGACCCAGCAGTAGAAGTAGAGCCCTGACGACGCTTGCTCACCGCCTGTCGAGACTTAGTTGCTTGTGGCTCTGCCCTTATTGCTCGCGGCTCCGCCTTAGTCGCTTGCGGCTCCGCCCTTGGTGGTCGTGGCTCCGTGGCTCGTGGCTCCCTTCTCGTTCTTCTCCCGACCTCCTTCTGGGCCTTCAGGCACTGTTCTACGAGTTTCGACGGTTTACCGGACTCTGTCCTTGCCTCGAGACTTGCATTGATGCTCTCGATGCATGAAGACGCCGGAAAAAAGTCTGGTGTCTGGATGGCTTGGGAGTACCAAGTGCAGAAGCTGAGGCTCATATGGCACTTGGGCCCCTCGAGAGGTAGACGGAAAGTTGCTCCCGTCCCTCCAGCCACACTGTAGTACCAGGCCCGAGCACCCTCGAACAGGTTCCCTTCGAAGGCGAGTCGAGCATTGGGGTTCCCGACATAGAGCTGATCATAGCCGAACTGTCGAGCGAAGCGATTCGGCATGTACGGCTCAATGGTGCATGACGTCCCTTGCCGGAAAAGCACATATCCGGGCCGAATATTGAGCAACCACCAGAAGGCTCCCGTGGATAACCTCGTGAAATCATCTGGGCCCGCGGAATCAATAAGTAGATCCCCGAAAGATGCACGAGGGATCTGGGGGAGGCAACGATTGAGCTGGTAGTTCGCAGGATCTGAAAGGCACTTCCGGACGTAATATATATAAGGATCACGCCAGTTCGAACCCTCCAACCGCTGTACAAAAGGGACAGAACTCTCCCTCCAACGCACCGCCGTCATCAAGGAAGGGCAATGCATCACGTACCAAGCCATGAGGTACGTGTAAGGCAGCTCGACCCGAGGGTTGGGACGCTTCACCGTCGGATTCCCCTCTGAGTCAACATACAGCTTTCCCTCGGAGTCTGCAGTTTTCGGTGGCTCGCAGAAATTCTTAGCTAGCGCCCGCAGCCCGCTCTGAATACCAGCCGCCACGGCCGGGAGAAGGGCTATGGGGTTGCCATGAGCCAGGAGCACCGCCGGGTACACCACGTCAGCAACAATAACTTCATGTGGCAGCGTGGGCACCACACAACGCTTCAGCCACAACATCAGAAAGCCCGCCAACAGCGCCCGATCGGAGATAGGGGTCCGGGCTTGGTGGTGAAAGCTTTCAAAAACCAAGTCAGGGTCGAAACCGTCCTCGTTCGACTCCGTGGTGTAGAAGCTGTCAGAAGCCTGGTCGATCCTGTCTTCAATCTCCCTATCGGAGCTGAGAGCCAATCGGGTTATCAGATGGTCTTTGGTGTTGACGTTGTTGAACAAGTAACTGGCCCAAGATAGTTGCTTGACTCCCTGCGACCGCCATTTGGTTATCTGGCCGCAAATGTGGAAGTGACATAGCACTTCCCAGTAGGTCTCATATATTAAGGGATACTCCTCCTTCAAAAGGTGAAGCTCCACAGTGGTCGGGACATATTCCTCATAGGGAATGTCCCCTGTTGCCAATCCTGAGACTTCATGCAGCTCGTGCAGAGCGAGGCCCATCTCCCCGACCGGAGTGAAGAACGTCCCCGTCAAAGAATTATAACGCTCTAGAACCCCGAAGAAGTTCTGAGAGCTTTGAGGGATCCCCCACTGTACGGCCCTTACTGCCGAGTACAGTCCCACACGCTTTAGCAGATCCCCGAGCTCGGTAAGGACAAAGCCGACCATCCTGCCCCACCAATAGTTCTCCGTGGAATGGACCCACCCGGGCGCACGGAACCCAACCGGATAATCACCCTCCGCTTCCATGAATGCGTTGAGGAAGGTAGTGCCAAGTTGTGATATCTCTCCAGCCGGAACCTCAGACTTGCGCGACCCAGGGAAAAGGCCGATAACCGACCTGTCATGGCTATCATGACGGTGTACTTTATGGGAGCCCAAATCACCGAGAGTAATCTCCGGGACATATCGAGAAAGGTCCCATTCCATCTTCCGAGGGACGGACATGTGCTGGAAATAGGGCAGCGGGAACATCCTCTCCATGTCCGGAAGAAAGAATCTTCCACCCCTTATTTAACGGAGCCATTTGTAAGTTCCGTCATACACGCGATAGCCGCCATCGTGGATACGATCTCCGAAGAAGAAGGCAGGCTTCTCCAGCTTGATGCCAGCATCCGTTGTGAATGCTGCATCGGTCATAAGCACCCGAAGAGTCCTGATGTCAACCTTCGAGAGCCTCTCCTCACGAGCCTGCGACTGGTCAGCAGTCACAGGGACAGTCCTTTGTAGCACAAAGGTCAAGTCCCGATCAGCACCACCTACATGTCCAAAGTGGCGCGTCTTGGCGAGTGAAGTAGTAAGGTGTGGCGCTGCAAAAAGAAAAGGACACTTAGTTAGATACTTTATCAAAAGTAAGGAAAAAATGCTAAGTGTTCATAACCCAGACGCAGAAGAGACACTGGACGCACGAATTATCAAATCCGCGTCCAGACCTGCGCATCCACGTCCAAACGCAGAAGAGACACTGGACGCAGGAATTATTAAATCCGCGTCCAGACCTGCGCATCCACGTCCAAACGCAGAAGAGATACTAGACGCAGGAATTATCAAACCCGTGTCTAGACCTGCGAATCCACGTCCAAACGCAGAGGAGATACTGGACGCAGGAATTATCAAATCCGCGTCCAGACCTGCAGATCCGCGTTTTGCAAATCAAGACTTATGAGATTCAAGTACTTGGACTCAGGCGCCAGACCGTAAGAACCAGCACCTGATGTTGCAGAACGCAAGGATCAAAGTCCGCGTTTAAACCCTTCACAATTAGAAATATTCTAAGTGAAGGGTCCAAAAGGCAGGACCTAATGGCACCGGGTCATCAAACCCGCGCCTCGGTTATCAACCCAAAGACTGCGTCTGGGAATCAAACACGATTTAAATTTGTGTGTTAAGGGTTCTTAAGGGTTCTTTGAACTTCCTTTAATGGCGAAATTCACGCCTAAAAGGCATTTTACCTTGGAGACCTTGGAGAACAACATCCTGCGCAGAGGAGGAGCTGCCCCTCCGGGCCTCGGCGACGGTCGCCTTTGAAGAAGAAGCAGTCGGCTTGGTCTGGGCGCCATTGCTAATTCAATCCGAGGTTAAATAGATGAACAGAAGGAGAAATTCTCTTTCTTAATCAGCGAGTGCGTTCGGAGAAGAAGAGGAATCTTCCCAACTGTGGCCTTTTATAGGCACAAGGATTCGCGAAGATACGCAGCGTATGGCCCGATGAATTCTGCGGCGAATCTCTGTTTGACGCGTGAAACAAAATCACTTTAACGCACAGAGAAGATCATGCGCCACGACTCCGCTGGCGAATCGTCGCTCGACATGTGGCACGGATCATTTAATGAGCCAGGAAATCCGCCCGCCAAAAGGGGAAATCCCGTCGGTTCCCCAGGCCAACTAGCAGCGCAATCATGATGTGGCACGGACTCGCACCCGACGACCATGTCTCTTCGATGGATATGCCCCGTCAGCATCGCCATAAATGCGCCCAGACAATCGCGTCTATATTCAAAAGATTCGTCTCTCCGAAGTTCGCGTCTTCAGCTGAACATCGCGTATGCCTTATGAAGATCAGTCGCGTTTCCATGCCAAAGGGTCGCGTCTCGCTAAGAAGTCGCGTCTTTAAAGCAGTCTCACCTCTGCTTTTCAAAAAGGAACCCGCGTTCAGTCCCTGCTTCTGCGAATCAGTTCAACAGTACACTGGCACAAGCAGAAGACCAACCACTCCTGGCTTAAAGCGCACCCGTGACAGACTTTAAAGCAAACGGGAGGTTTAGACTGTGTATCTTGATTGGTAGTCAAAAGTGCATTTTTATCATCATATTTACCATCACATTTTCATATTTATTCATTTAATTCTGCACATTTATTAATAATTAGTAATTTATTGTGTGCAGGCCTCGAATTGTTATTTTAGCAATAAATAAAGCCTAAAGAGCCCAAAAGCCCAGATCCAAGCCCATGTTTGAAGCCCAGGTGAAAAAGCGCAAATACAAAGAGTCAAAATGCAAATACAAGGGCTAAAGTTGCAAATATCAGAGATTAGGGAAAGATAGACTTCTATCCAACCCTAAACACCTGCAGGATGAAGATAAAAAGGCCAAGATAGAGAGGAATTTCGTGGAAGAAAATTTGAAGAAATCTGGATTAAGAGTAACTTGATTACCAAGTTACCTCGAAATCCAGATTTAAAAGGCCAGGATTAAAATTCCAGAAGCAGAAGCCCACAGGGACGGACCAGGAGAGGCCACGCGCCAAAGCGCGTGGCCAGAAGCCACTAAACGGCCGCGGAGGAGCGGCAAAAGCCGCGCATCCGCGGCAATACAGATGAGATGGAATACCAATTTTTGTGGGCAAGTTCGTCCGGGACTCTTCTCTCTTCTACACTATAAATATCTCTGCAAAGTGCAACGTACAGAGCGTCCAGCGTCCAGCGAAGGGCCAAAGTTCAGATTTTTAGGGTTTTTCCTCTTTCTAGGTTAGGTTTTCTTTTTGTTTATTTTTTGTAAACCGAGAGGAGAGGGTGTTCTCATGGAGGAAGGAGATCTACTTGTACTGAGGGTGACAATCGGTGTAAGTTTTGCTTTTCCACCATTGTTAAATAAATCAACTCGAGGTTCGTTTTGTTCTTTTTATTTTTATTCTTGTGTTATTGTTTCTCTAGTTTTGTTTAATCTCTGTTCTTCTATTTTTATTTTATGTGATTGTTTCTTTCTCCGATGACTTGCAAACCGTGAGAACTTGACGCTTTGAGACTACCTAGCCGAAGAAGGAACCTTGACGGCCCATGGCGATGAACAAGTCTTCATAGCTTGTTGTTTTATTTCGTAGAGTAGATTAAGAAGGCGGACGATCCCATAAGCCGTGCTTGTACGCCTTCCAAGAAAAGGGAAATCATCGCAACGGTTCAAACGGCAAGCAATAAAGAGATAAGTTTTCCTTTCTTTTCTTTTATTTTCTTTTCTTCCTTTAGTTTAGATCCACATCTTCCTAAATTCTTCTTTCCACTTCACTGTAAATACCACCCATTGTAAATACCATCCATTGTAAATACCACTACTAATAATAAAAAAAGATAAATTTTAGAGATTAACTTGCTTAACGCTTCTATCGCAGTCCCTCCTTGAGGATCACGACCCGCATAGCCTTGCTACCGCGGATTAGAACTGAACCTCACACTACTATTTCTAAATTTAATATCCTTATTTTTGTGTGCAGGAAAATTCAGTCAACATATCTAGACACTCAACATGATCAACTCCGTGGCTTCAAAGAGTTCAACAGTACACTCACGAAGACCAACTCCAGAATAGATCAAACCCGGAGCATTAACAGTCCAGCCATGAAGGTGAATTCAGCTGGAGTCCAAAGTATTTCGAAATCCGTCCCAGTTAACTGCGGAATATCGAAAACTTTGGAGGGGGTTCTGTAGGCTGTCCAAAGTTACTGGAGGACAAGCCATTGAAAAGCAAAGTTTCAAGCTCTAGACGCGAGGGACTATCACCCGCGTCTCAGCATCAAGGCGCGTTGGCTCAACACCCGCGTCTCAGCATCAAGGCGCGTTGGCTCAACACCCGCGTCTCAGCATCAAGGCGCGTTGGCTCGTCACCCGCGTCTCAGCATCAAGGCGCGTTGGCTCGACACCCGCGTCTCAGCATCAAGGCGCGTTGGCTCGACACCCGCGTCTCAGCATCAAGGTGCGTCGGCCTGACACCCGCGTCTCAGCATCAAGGCGCGTCGGCCTGACACCCGCGTCTCAGCATCAAGGCGCGTCGGTCTGACACCCGCGTCTCAGTTATAACCGCCTTGGTTAAGGGACCAATCACTGCCCACACGTAGGGGAGATCAGCCCCCATCGTGGCATGTCTTTAGCAAGCACGTGGGTTAGTTACCGCCCATGTAGCGGGGAAGTTGGCCCTCATTGTGGAGCGTTTTCAGGGGGCACGTTCACCCCTGGGACCTCTATAAATAGCCCCGTCGCTATGAAGAAGGGGTCGAATTTTTGGCGATCGGCATCAAGGGGAGGAGCATCAGAAGAAATCGAAGGGCATCAATAGACATAAAGAGACCGAGATATCAACAGGCGCGACACATACAGAGAGAGAGAGAGCTCGACTCTTCAAGCTAACTTGCTGCGTACAAGTTGCTCTTCGCCTACCTTCTCTTTTAGAGTTTTGATAGACGGGGCTGAGTTACTCCTTCTACCTGCCAAGGAGAAGATCCCTTGACGGTCCAGACGGTCATCTGGTCAACGGAGAACAAGATTCACTCTCCACCGCCACACGAAGAACCCAGCACTAAACAAAGGGGGGATTCAAGCTTCACATCCTCCCTCCTTGTAACCGGAAGATTAGTCCGTTGTAAATTTTTATCTGATTCAAGGAAATTTTACACCTCCTTTTTCCGTGTCCAACATTAATATCAACATTTTTACCTTGGTCATCTTTATCAAGCTCGGTGGTAGTTGCCATGGGAATGTTGCAAACCTTTGAGTCTTCAAGTCCAAACCTCTTTACGAGTTCCTTTGCGTATTTGGCTTGACATATGAAGTTCCCATCTTGCAATTGCTTGATTGGGAGTCCAAGAAAGAAATTAAGCTCACCCATTAAAGACATTTCAAACTCACATTGCATAACCTTTTCAAATTCCTTGCATAAAAACTCATTAGTAGAACCAAAAATTATATCATCAACATAAATTTGCACAATTAAAATGTCATTATCAACATGCTTAGTGAATAGTGTTGTATCTACTTTGCCTTTAATAAAATCATTTGAAATGAGAAAACTAGAAAGCCTTTCATACCAAGCTCTTGGAGCTTGTTTCAATCCATACAAGGCTTTATCAAGTTTAAAAACAAAATTAGGATGAACATGATCAATAAAACCGGGAGGTTGTTCAACATAAACTTCTTCATTTATAAAATAATTCAAAAATGCACTTTTCACATCCATTTGAAAAAGTTTAAAATTTTTGAAAGATGCAAAAGCTAATGTCATCCGTATGGCTTCTAGCCGTGCTACGGGTGCAAAGGTCTCCTCAAAGTCAATTCCCTCAACTTGAGTGTAACCTTGGGCCACTAACCTAGCCTTATTCCTAATCACATTTCCGGACTCATCCATCTTGTTTCTAAAGATCCACTTAGTACCAATTATTGGTCTATCGTGGGGCCTAGGAATAAGGTGCCAAACTTGGTTGCGCTCAAATTGATTGAGTTCCTCTTGCATGGCTAGCAACCAATATGAGTCCGCCTCGGCTTCGAGGATGCTTTTGGGTTCAAAATGAGAAATGAAAGCAAAGTTACCACATAGGTCATGGAGTTTGGAGCGAGTTGTTACCCCTTTAGATGCATCACCTAAGATGAGCTCCTTGGGATGATTTGTCGCATATCTCCAAGCTTTAGGAAGCGGTTGAGAGCTTTCCTCTTTATCCTCTTGAACATCACCAATGGATTCTAGCTTTTCTTCTTGAGCGGGTGAGTCCTTCAAGGATAGTCTCTCCATGTTATCACCTAATGGTTCAATCTCTACAACATTCTCGACAAACACATTAGATTCTTCAAATTTAACATGTATGGATTCTTCAATGGTAAGTGAAGATCTATTGAATACTCTATAAGCTTTACTAGTTGTAGAATATCCAACAAAGATTGCTTCATAAGCCTTAGCATCAAATTTACCCAAGTTATCTTTAGTGTTCAAAACAAAACACTTGCATCCAAAAACTTTGAAATATGCAACATTAGGTTTTCTAGAATGATACATTTCAAAAGATGTTTTGGAAGAATTTTTACATAAATAAATATGATTTGATATATAGCATGCGGTGTTTACGGTCTCGGCCATAGATATTGAGGGAGGTCATACTCACTTATCATTGTCCTAGCCATCTCTTGAAGTGTTCTATTTTTTCTTTCAACAACTCCATTTTGTTGTGGAGTTCTAGGACAAGACATTTCATGCTTAATTCCCTTTTCATCACAATAAGTCATGAAGAGTTGGTTAACAAACTCACCACCTCTATCACTCCTTATTCTCAAAATCGAAAAACCCTTTTCTTTTTCAACTCTTTTTCGAAAAATCTTAAAATGAGAAAAGTTTGATCTTTGTGTTCCAAGAAGAAACCCAAGTGAAACGGGAAAAATCATCAACTAAAACAAATGCAAATCTACTACCATTTAAGCTCTTAGTTTTAGTAGGTCCAAAAAGATCCATATGAATTAATTTTAAAGGCCTAGTTGACATGATATCCTTGATTGGTTTAAAGGAAGACTTGGTTTGTTTCCCTAGTTGGCACGCACCACAAATGCGGTCTTTCTCAAACTTCAAGTAAGGAATACCCTTCACCAATTCCTTTGAATTAATCCTAAAAAGATGGTCAAAAGATGCATGTCCTAATCTTCTATGCCAAAGCCAAGAATTTCATCAAAAGCATTTAAGCATTTAGTAGAACATTCCACATTAAGCATGTCAATGATAAAACATTATCATCACGAAAACCGGTGAGAATACAATCATTGGTTTTAACATCAAAGATTTTGCAAGAAGAATCATCAAAAACAACCTTAAGTTCACGGTCACAAAATTGACTAATGCTAAGCAAATTATGCTTCAAACCATCAACAAGTACAACATTTTCTATAATGGGAGATGCACCAATTTGAATATTACCATACCGATGATAGTGCCTTTGGAGTCATCCCCGAAGGTGACGGAGCCACCTTCCTCGTACCTTGATAGGGTTGTAAAGTTATTGATGTCCCACGTCATGTGTCTTGAACAACCACTATCAAGGTACCACCGCTCCCTACGTCTTGGAGCCTTGGTGTGTACCTACATCAAATAATTTAGGACTTGATTTTGGTACCCACATTTTCTTGGGTCCTAAAGAGTTAGTTTTATTAACCCAAACAAGATTATTGGTTCTATTTATTTGGTCATAACAAAATTTAGCCAAATGTCCATTCTTACCACAATATGTGCATCTATACACTCTACCATATTTAAAAGCATAGTGAGTGTGTAATTTGTGAGCATGAGAATTGTGAGCATGAAAGATTTAGCATGAGAAGTGTTATGTGTAGTGTGAGCATGAGAAATCTTAACAAGTGAATCTTTAGTATGAGAGGTGTGCTTTTTAGAAAATATTTCTTCAAGTTTCTTAGTGTTAAAAGCACAATCCTTTAAAGTCTTTTCAAAATCAACAATTCTACCTTTTAAAGAAGAAATTTTTTTTCATCAATCTTAGGAAATTTTGCTTTACAAGCAACTTTGTAAGCACTAAATTCATTTGGGTAGAAATGAGATTTGAAGAAATTTCATCTTTTTCTTTAGAAATAATAGCAAGTTGATTTTTAAGAAAAGCAACTTCCTTTTCCAATTTAGAGCATTCAATCTTTTTATTATCATAGGTTTCTGAAAGTTCAACAAAGGCATGAACAAGATCTTCTTTACTTAATTCATCATCTTCATCATCAAGAGGTTGAGGGGTTACCTTGGGTATGTTTGCCATGAAACACATGTTTGCCGTATCCACCTCTTCTTCGGACTCGCTTTCCGAATCCCAAGTAGCTTTGTATGCTTTCTTTTCTTCCGGCTTCTTTGGCTTGAAGGAGGAAGTCATCTTCTTCTTGAACTCCGGGCAATCGGCCATGATATGTCCGGGCTTTCGGCAATTGTAGCATATAATTCTTCTCTCCTCTTTGCCTTCAAATTTCCTTCGAAAGTTGAGCTTGTTCCTCCGGTACATTCTCTTCACATTGCGAACAAGTAGTGATAGCTCCTCATCTTCTTCTTCATCTTCTTCATCGTCTTCAAGAGTGGATGAAGACTTGAAGGCTATGGATTTTCTTCTTTATTGGAGTGGCCTCTTCTCTTGCTTTCTTTTCCATCTCATGGGTTTTTAAGTTCCCAATGAGACTAATTAGGTCCATCTCATCCTTGTCGTTCAATTCTTTCAAGGTGGTGGCCTTGATCTCCCATGATGTAGGAAGTGCCCGAATCACTTTTCGCACCTTTGGTCATTGGAGATGTCATCACCTAAAGAAGAGAGAGCATTGTGATTTTAGTAAATCTAGTAATCATACAATCAATAGATTCTTCATCAATCATTTTAAAGGATTCATATTGGGACCTTAAGAGATCTATCTTAGCTCTCTTAACTTGTTAAGTCCCCTCGTGTGTGACCAATAAATGTTGCCAAATCTCATAGGCGGATTGGCAATGAATTACCCGTGTAAGGTCATCCTCATTCAAGGCAGTTAATAGGGAGTTTTGGGCCTTGGAATTAGCCTCATATTCTCTAAAGGTGAAGTCGGTCCAAGTGCTCTCATCACTATCGGGTACAACATAGGGTTTGGTCAAGGATTTAGCGACTAAGCTACCTAAGGATTGCAAAAAGATAGTCATCCTAACCTTCCAATAGGGAAATTGAGTCCATCAAATTTAGGAGGGATTTTGATGTTATCGACCATGTTTACTAGTGAATGAATGGATGAATGCAAATGTTGATTAGCAAGTTTTAAGGATCTCTCTATGGATGTTAAACCAAAACCTAGAGTCCAAGCTCTGATACCAATTGAAAATCACCTAGAGGGGGGTGAATAGGTGATAATGCTAATCAATGCACAATTTAAAAAATTATGATGCAACAATCTCACAAAGCAAGTGAATATAGCAATGAATGTAGAGAGCAAGTAATAAGAGTAATGAAAATATAGTAAGAAATAAGAGCAAGTAAACCAAACGCAAACACCGAAATTGTTATCGAGGTTCGAGCACCCAGCTCTACTTCCCCGCCTTCCCCAGAAGGATTCCAACCACTTCCACTATCACAAAGATGTCACAAATACACCGGAGTACTCAACTCCACAATCTTAAGTATAAACAATCTCTTAGTAGTCAAAAGACCACAAACTCTCTCTTGCAAAATTCCCTTCCCTTACAAAGGTCCTTAGAGAATAATGAGTAGGAATGAAGCTCTTGTGTGTAAGGAGAAAAGAAAAAGAAATCAGAGAGTTCTTGAAAACACTTCAGAAAATGAGAGAGAATTTAGCACAAAAACCAAGAAATAAAGCTCTTTTGAATGCCTTAAACTTTTGAAACTTTTGCAAATTTTTCTTGTAATGAACATCTCCCCAAACACCCCTATTTATAGGAGAGGGCCAGAGTTAGGAGATAAACATATTTTAAGGCTAATCAGAAGATATTATATTCAAAACATGTCATTAAAACATACTACTAAGTAAAAAGACAAAAATTAAATCAACTTAGGAGATAGCCGTTACTGTTCAAACGGCTACCTCGGTCGACCGACCGGTCGACCGCAAGTTCAAAAATAAGAGCCGTTGCCAGCTCTCGGTCGACCGCCCGGTCGACCCAACAAACATACAGAGAGCAAAGGTCTGTCAGTCAGGCATATCTCGGTCGACCGTCCGGGTCGACCGTGAAACGTGCACACTGATACGCACTGCTGCCAGAACCCCGGTCGACTGGGTCGGCCGACTGGCTTGACTGACATAGGGTCGGTCGACCCTGGCGGTCGACCGGCTCAGGTCAAAAGCCAAAACAAAAACAGAATTTTGAGGAGAAATCTATTTTAACAAAATATTTTGAATAGAGATATATAATGGATAAAAAGGAGTTTGTAGGCTGAAGATTGTATACAAACTATTTTGTACATATTATAGGAAATATTTTTGGAAATAAGATGTGCGCAAAAACGTGTGTGATAAAGCTTCAAACCTATTCACTATTCTTTAACAAAACTCTAAACTAAAAACAAATCTAATAAATTATCTTGAGCAATCTTGAAGTCTTAAGCCATGCAATGCCTTGCTAGAGCCTTCTCTTCTATGTTCCTTCCTTGATGTGCAAAACGCCTTCTTTACTTTATGAACCTAGAAGTTCTTGCAATAGCTAAGCAATAACCTCCAAATATGGTAATAACCTGAAACTTATCTTAAACATACTAATTAGTACCAAATAGCTCTTATTGTTTTGTTATCATCAAAATCTAAACAAATGGAAAGTGTAACCCTTTGGGCCAACATGACCCATATGTAACTCATCACATCCCAACTCAACAAAATAAGTGCAAGCTACACTTAAACCATCAAAACTAACAGTAAGTATGGAGTAAAATAATGTTAGCTTGCTAGAGATAGGATGTTAGAGTGTCAGATTCATCATCATGAGCCATCAATTGCTCTTGCAAGAGCAAGGTTAAGTAGAGGTTATTAGATTCATGTGGTTATCAAGTAAGAAGTTAGACTAGTTAGTAGCTAGTAGTTAGTTGCCATGAGAGAAAAGATTAGTTAAACATGTAAAAAGAGTTAGAGAGAAGAAAATAAAGAGAGAACCTTTCATAAATTGTCACCTTCTATTACAAGAACTCTTGCTTTTCATTTATATACCACTCTCTCTTATATTACAAGATCTACAAGAAATGGAAAATACAAAGAAAGAAGAAAAACTAACCTAAATTAAACTACCCTAAACTACAAAACGGAGATGAAACTACCTAAAAACATTGCATATCTCCTCTCTAAAAAACCCCAAGGGGTATCTATAGGCACCAGGGGAAAGGGGGCCGGGGGCAAACCCTGGCCTAAAGTACGGGCGCCTGCTGCGCGCTGTCCTGTCGGCTGCATGTTCCGGTTTTAGCTTTTGGGTCCCTGATTTTAACAGAATCACCCTCCTAGAGCAATGATTATCTTTATAGGCCTCTAATCACCAATTAAATAGTGATTTTGGGTCTTCTTCTTCATTGCACACCATGGACTTAGAAACATACAAGAGAGGTATTATTAGCAGAATTTAATATAAAATAAATATGAAGATGTGGTATGAAATATGTAATTTTAGAGACTAATCGCATCCCCATACTTATCTTTTGCTCGTCTCAAGCAGAACAAAAAACTAAGAAAATTATTACACCTCTTTCACAGGCGACACGATTGCACTGAGCATGTGCAACAAGCCGTTAAACCTCTAGGTTTTCCCTAGAGGAGGAGTTTAGTCTCCTGAGGGTTTTCAGCAGATTGCACCCACAAAATCCATAAAGAAAAAAAATCAAATGTTTGCATTTTGAAATAGAGAAAAGTGTTGAAGTATTTTCGCGAAAATATAAGTGATCCAAGGTCAGAGGTTAACCAGAAATTATTCTTCCTTAAACTAAGTCGAAATGCAAAATCTTATTATAAATTAAATGTAAGAATTTAAAATTGAATTGATTCTTTGATCTTTCATAAAACTCTTAGAAAAATATGCACTTTGTGAATAGTGAAGGTTTTTAGGATATCGACTCTAACTTTCATGCCATTTATTTATATTATATATATATTTCTTTTCTTCACTTAGTTTTCTTAGGCTTTCTTATTTACTCAGGTAGTGAGGTTTTAGCCGGTGACTCCCAAACCAGATGATCTTAGGGCACCAGATAAGAAAAATCCCTCGAACCTAAGGACTCGAGTAAACAAGGCCACGAAACTAAAGGAGATTATTTTTTTTGTCCATCATTTTAGGTGTGAATAATCATACTTCCTGAGGCATGATTACCCAACTTCAATATGTGATTTTTATCATTATATATTTTTTAATATGTTTTTTATGGGATTTTCAGTTTTTATTTTAATCTCAAAAATTGTGTAAGTGTGAAGTGCATAAATCTAAGGCAAAAAATTCAAAATCAAATTATCTTTTCAATCTTACTTTCTTATCCTAAAATTTAAACAAGATCTACTATTTTGACTTTATTTAAAATTCATGATTTTAGGTCTTCCTAATTCCTAAGATAATCTTAATTTTTTTAAAAATAAATCAAAACTATTTCTCTTATGTCAAAAAGTTTTGTAAAAAAAAAGAAAAGAGTTTTTATACAAAAGAAAATTTTAAAAAGTTTTTAAAAAGAAATGTAAAAGAAAGAAAATTTAAAACTAACCTATGTTAGTAAATTCTCCCCCACACTTATCTCATGCATTGTCCTCAATGCATCGTGAATGTGTATATATATATGAAATAAATGAAAAGGGAAGAAAAATTACCTCATGGTGGTGACTCCGGTGGTGGTCTGATTGGGCCAAGCATTACTACCCAATCAAGATAATGTGGTGGCTCACGGAACCTACCTTTATTAACCTCTTTTTTATTAACATATTTACACTCCCCAATTTTAATAGGATCATGCAAGATCCTATCATGAAAATTATTCCCTTTACATGACAAATCTTGGAAGATCATCACTGAGTCATTTTGGTTAATACCTTGGTCCAACAATAGAATGTGGTCTTGTGGAATGGATGATTTGGGTTTTGAAATGAAGAGTTCGGGAACCAATACTAACTCAGAAAAATCAACTTTGGGTTTGAGAGTTGGTTTAGGTTCAAGAGTTGAATCCAAATCAAAGAATTTAATTTCACATTCTGTTCCCATCAATGAAATGTGACTATCAAAAAGAAGTGGTTCAATTTCTAAATCTATAGGTAAAGGAATCAATGTTGGCCCGGGCAATAGGTCAAACTTGGGTAAGGATACTGGAGTCAACAAAGATTCAAATATTGGAATTGAATCACAAAGTTGTAGGTCAGGTTCACATTCATATTCAAGTTTAATTTTATTGAAATGAAAACTTGCCAATTTGTCAATGGGTTGATATTGGTCAAGTTCAAGGTTTTGTGGTGAAATTAAATCTTGGTCAAAATCTTCAAGATTTCATGATTTTTTTATTTTCATCAATATGATTATAAGTGTTAGGAATAGTCAAAGATTAGGTAAGAAGAGTTTCATTATTCCTACATATGTTTTTCAATCGACTAAGTCTTGCTTCTATCATATTGAAGGGATCGCTGTGAAATTGAATCATAGATTTCGTACTCTTTTCTAAATCGGTATGTTCTTGTGGGACATGAAAATGGAGTAAAGATCTTGGATTTGAAAATCTTGATGGGATTTTGAGTCCTCTAGATGTTAATTCATCGCTCGAGTTCTTCTAAGGCATTCTCTTTTCTAGTCAATTGGTTCTTCTAATGGTTGTTCGAAGGAAGGAGTATATGAAGCTGAGCGTTGGTAAGGTAGTTGACCATAACACTTGGGAGAGTTATACCGCCACTGACTCGGTGAAGAGTGGTGATGATTATTCCAATTTTGTTTATAGTATTGAGACTGAGGCACATATTGAGTCAGATAATCCCAATTCGGCATATAAGGTTGGTTCATGTTGTACATAGCTGGGTTGGAGTTATCCGAGTCAAATGAGGTCGGGGTGAAATATGCATTCATATTAGGATTGAAAAAATTGTTGTCGTTAAAATTCATTTACAATATACAAAAAAACAAACAAATAAATAAAAAAAACAACAAGCCTATGCTAGGGTTGACTTAGACCTAGCGACTCCTAACTGGTTAGACTATCCACGGGGGTAAATTGTCAGAATCTGACCACGAGTTAATCGGCCAGGTAGGGACAAGATCAGTAGGAGGTATCCGTGCCGGAGCAATGGGCCTAATTATGTCAAACCACTGTTCTTCGAAGTTTTGCCTCTCAATCCCTAACCTTAGACACTGATTTGACAAGAGTCAACTTCTAACAACTTTCCCCTTAGGTTAATCTCTTAAATAAGTCTGAGATGTCCCTAGAGGCCAACGTCTAGTAGATTTTTATTTAGGCTTGGGTTGTGTGAGTGGGGAGGTGATTTTTGTGCTAAGGGAGGGTAATTACTTCCCCACCTTATGTTGTTTTGAGTTTTGTCCTTAAGTTCAATTCGTGCAAGTGTACAATATAGATAAGAATGAACACACAAAGAGAGTAAATCACCTATGTATTTGTCCTAACTATATGCTACGCAATATGTACACCTCCATCAAGATCACAACAACGCATGAACAAAATACAGTATATTGGAATGAAATTGACACGTACTTAAATGCAAATATCTAAACCGTTTTAAAACATCTAAGTACCGTATTTTAGTTCTTAAGATTATTACAGTGAATAGGTAATATAAAAAAATTAGCAGCAGAATATACAAGAATTTACCCAACCACACAAGAGCAAGTGTAGACTTCTGCAATGCTAATACTTTAACCTGCACACCAAAAAACAAAGAAAAAAGTTTAAAAAATGTGAAATCAAACCATGCCCATCCCCGCCAACGGCATCAAAATTTGATCGAGGGAAAATCGTACACGAAAAGTGTACGTTTTGAAATTGATATTTAAAGTGTGTGTGCTTTAGCTTCCTTGATACTTCCGTTATATCATAGAGGCTAAAACGAGTTGAATCCATAGGGACGGGAGGCGATAGAACCTTTACCGGTTGATTCACGTGTGTGTTAAAAGTTCTTCAATATTTGAAAGAATGAAAAGAAAGGAAACAAAGAATGAAAAGAAAAGTATGGTGAAACACGAAGAAGTGGGAAACATAGAAAAGAAGATATTTGTGATTTTTTTGTATATCTAAAACAAAGTGAAAATGAAAGAAAACCCATGGCTACTAACTACTAATGGCTCCACCAACATGCTAACCTCTTAGTGATAGTTGCCTCATATGTATCTTTGGCAATCACTAGTTCTTGATTCAAGAGCGTTTCAAAGCATGACCCATATGTAACTCATCACATCCCAACTCAACTGATTGCTAAAATCAAAGAGTTATCAAGGAGTTAAGAGATTACCGTGTAGCTTTGGGCTAACGGGTCGTGTCCACGAGGAGGAATGCGATGAAAGCTTTTTGGTGTTTTGTTTAGTAACAAAGAGTTGTGCTCGTTTTTTAATTAAAAAGAGAATGGAAAGAAGGGAGATGATTAAAAGAGAAATTGCAACTTTGGAGAAGGCTTTGTAGAAGGTGATTTAAAAAACTTGAAAATTGTTTGGTTGATTTTAATATAAGAAGGAGAAGATCTGGGCTCACTAATTTTATTTACTTCACCACTTATCTCAAGAATAATTTTAGTCCATAACTTTTATCATAGGCAAAAGAGCTTAATTTCTTTTAGTGTTCAAGTAAAACAAATGAGATGATTTCGGATCAAATCTTGAGATCTTTCTTAAAATAACATTAAAAATAGAATGTTAAACCATCAAGCGCGAGGAAGCAAGTATGGAATAAAAACGATTTACAAATAGTTGTGCCTTGAAAATCCAAGTTTTTAGAAGAAGAGCGTCATCATGATCTTTCAAGAATAAAAAAATAACTTTAGGCATTATGATTCAAGAGAGTTCTTCCATCAAATACAATCGAGAGAGAAGAGGTAGAAAACATCATTTAGTGAGCCCAGAAAACAATTTAGCTATTCATTATAAAATGAAAACAAATAAGAAATTGACAATTAAACACAAACATACCGAATTCAAGTTGAGTTGAAATAGTAAGTAGAAGCTCCTTTGATTGTCATTTCAAAGACGAATTACACACTCAAATTCACTCCTCTCTCTTTTCTGGTCTAAACTAAAAAAAAATAAAGAGGAGATACAACTTCTCCAAGCATCTAACAATATTCCTAAACCCTAAAAATGAACAATAAATTTAATCCTAATCCTTGCTCATTTTCAGTACAAAACCCTACCTTTTATAGGCAAAACCTCAGAGGGAAAGGAGTGAGGAGATAAGGGGAGCAAACGCTGCCCTTATCTCCACCAACAAGCCGCGGATCCACGGCTTGTGCCGCGGATCCGCGGCCTGGATGTGGCCAATTGGCCACATCCAGGTGGAGGATCAGTTGGCGTGGCATTGAGCTTCCTTTTGTCTTGTTGGATTTACTGTTTCAGCTTCCTGATTTAACGAAACGATCTTTGATTTGTTGGCTTCAACCGCTTGATTTGAGATGATTCATTTCAACCGATTTTCAACCTCTCTGATATACCAATATTTGCCATGATTCCCTGATTTCGAATTTATTCTGAATTAAATGGGCTTTTGGGCTCGTTTCTCTGGCCTATCCTTTAGCAATGGGCCTGCATTTTATAAAGAACAATAGGACTTATTAATATGTTTTATTTAGATAGCAAACATGGAAATGCGACAATATGTATGCAATATATGTGACCAATCATCAACAAAACAAGTGCAAGCTACACTTAAACCATCAAAACTAAAAGTAAGCATGGAGTAAAGTAATGTTAGCTTGTTAGAGAAATAGGATGTTAGAGTGTTAGATCCATCATCATGAGCCATCAATGGCTCTTACAAGAGTAATACCAAGTAGAGGCTATTAGATTCATATGGATTATCAAGTAAGAAGTTAGACTAGTTAGTAGCTAGTAGTTAGTTGCCATGAGAGAAAATATTAGCTAAACATGTAAAAAGAGTTAGAGAGAAGAAAATAAAGAGAGGTAAAGAGAGAACTTTCATAGATTGTCACCTTCTATTACAAGAACTCTTGCTTTCCAGCCATATATCACTCTCTCTCCTATTACAAGATCTATAAGAAATGAAAAATATAAACAAAGAAGAAGAACTAATCTAAACTAAACTACCATAAACTACAAAATGGAGATGAAACTACCCTAAAATTTTGCATATCTCCTCTCTGAAAACCCCAAGGGGTATTTATAGGCACCAAGGGAAAGGGGGCCAGGGGATAAACCCTGGCCCAAAGTACGGGCGCGGTCGCGCCCGTATGGCCGCGAAAACACGGCTATGGCCGCGTTTTCGAGGCCATAGTATGGCGGTCCGCGCGCTGTCCTGTTGCCCCTGTCAGCTACATGTTTCGATTTTAGGTTTTGGGTGCCTGATTTTGACAGAATCACCCTCCTAGATCAATGACTATCTTTATAGGTCTTTAATCACCAATTAAATGATAATTTTGGGTCTTCTTCTTCATTGCACACCATGGACCTAGAAACATACAAGAGAGGTATTATTAGCAGAATTTAATATTAAATAAATGTGAAGATGTGGTATGAAATATGCAGATTTAGAGACTAATCAAGTGACGAGATCCACTTTTTGAACCATCTTTCTCTTCAGATAAAGGTTTTGGGACTCGGGGTTTGAGTGCTTTTCACTCTCAATATCCTCAAAAGAAGAGCTTTCTCCCTCCTTTTCCCCTTGGTCTTTGTGGACCCTTTTTCTCCTTCTTAAGCAGCTGTGCTAGCATCTGCTTAAGGGTGTCGATAGATTCTTACTGAGCTCAAATCTTATCAAACTGTTCCCTCTGAACTTGGGCCTGCTCTTCGAATCGCTTGGCTACTTCTTTGGGAGTGCTCGCCATGTATGCGAGGACTTCTTTCTCTGTAGAAGAGTTAGAGACCTGAGATTCCACAGTGGCGGGGTGCGCTTCATTCACTTCAATACCCCTAGCTAGGGTACTGTAGTTCACCAGGACAATTGTACCAGTCGGATGCGAGTGCGCTGGTACATTCCTTCTGATTCGCTCAGTATTTCTTTCAAATCAGAAGAAGGTTCATCGTCAGACTTGCCAGAGCAAACAACTGGTTGATTCCTCTTGGACTTGCTCTGTGTAGTGCCTGGACCCACCATATTTGAAGATACCTCAGGGTACTCCACGTCAGAGAAGGACTTCTTCTTGTGGGAGCGGCGTCTCTTGGCTGAGTTAGAGACTGGTGCGGCTGACAGCCAATTTAATATTGACGACATGCTCGTATAGAGTTGTAGTGGCATTCGAAGAAAACTACCCTGATGAGCTGTCCACAATAGCATTGGAGAGTGATTTGATGAACACCCCTCTTCTTGGTCAAGTAGTCTCTTAGATCCGTTGCGAGAGTATCCAAAGGACTAGCCTCAAATCCTTAGAGGTGAGGGCTTTTTGGTTCAACATATCTCAAAAACATACCAGACTAAATGTGAGCCTTGCATTTTTGTGATGAAACGTGGTCTGAGCCTCGCATCTGGGAAAAGTTTATTTCAAAATACAGACTTTGCATTGAGTAGTGGAACCAAAGAGTCGCCTTCTGGCACAAATTGGACGCGAGTCTTGCATCTTGTAGAAAGAACGCGGACCTCACGTTTGGGAGTTGAGACGCGCGATTGAAGAACGTGGATCTCGTGTTGCTTTAGAGAAACACGGGTCTGAACCTCATGTTTTGCGTCTGGATCTCGCATTTTGGCACAAAAACGCAGATCTCGCATTTAGGCATTGAGATGCAGGTTTGAGGAAATCGGGTCTCGTGTTGCTTCAGAGAAACGCAGGTCTGAGCCTCACGTTCTATATTTGCCAAATAGATTACAACTGCAGAATTTTCGATTTGTTGTCGACAGGTGCAACACCTTCATCGATGTTTAACATTCCGGTTGAGTCTCAGGGGCTGTTGAGAACCGCTGGCAACCTGATATTACGAAGTTTGAAGAGAAGAGAGATGGCGGGATTGGCCTTCATCATCGTGCCTGTCTGTGAGCTAGCATACTGACCCTGCGGATCTCCTGAGAGACGTTAACGCGGGTCGTGTAGGCTACACAGAGGTTTTCAAAACTTTGCTGGATATGACACCGCTTGCGTTGTGATCAATGACGTAGACCACTTTTAGAGAAGTCTCCGAAGAGACTTGAGAGCAGGTCTCCGAAGAGACTCTGCTATACTATCGTATTGCTTTTGGGCTTTTAGAGAAGAAAAAAACTCTTCAACTTTTTCTTAGTCAAATTCAACGATGAGCGACTCGACCGTATATCTAATGAGCTTGATGTCAGCTTGCATCATGACTTTCTCATTGTTAGATAAAACAGTCTCCAGCAGAGTCGCCATCTTTTGATTTGTCAAAAAAATGTGAAGTAAAATTCTAATTAATTGCAAAAAAAATTATAACGGATATAATCTGATTACAAAAGAGGGGAGAATATTTGAATATCCCCTTTGTTTAATCTGGGTTCTTCATGTGGCAATGGAGAGTGAATCTTGTTTTCATTGATCGGGCGAACGACAAGTTTCTCTTGGATCATTTTAAGGATGCAAAATAACTCCTCTTGGACACGACAAGTGTTGGAGTTTACCTCTGAAGAAGAAATTTCTTTTTTTTCCTCTCTCTCTTTTGAATGCTCAAAGTTTTTGAACTTTATAGCTGTTTTTGCTCCTTCTAAAAAAAACAAAATAACTCCTCTCATTCAATAGCTTTCATAGCTATTAATAGGGGTGTTCAGCGGTAAAATTATCCCCAGAATCCTTTCATAATGGAGATTAACTCTCCACATTATGTGAGTGTTAATTGACCCAGTAATGAGGCAGTTACAATAAAAACGCGACCCTCTTGGGTTCTATTCTATTGTTGAAACGCAGAGCTTGTAAGCTTGCGTTTGAATTGAGATGCGAGTGTGGCTGAGTTTCGCATTTACGTTGAGACGCGGGTCTGGCTGAGCTCCGCATTTGAACTGGAACGCGAGCTTAGTTGAGCTTCGTGTTTGAACTGGGACGTGGTGTTAGTTGAGCTCCGCGTTTGAGTTAGAACGGGACTTGGTTAACCAAAGCGTTTGAGTTAAGACGTTGGACAGGATGAGGCCCGCGTTAATAATTGGGTGTGAGGTCCGCGTTTGTATTGAAATGCGACCTTCACGTTAGAGTGAAGTCTGCATATGAGGACTTGTCTTTAATGATTTTTAGACAGTCTACAGGAAGATCAAATATTAGTGATATAAATCAGAACTTAACTAGTAAAATACTACAACTATTAAGCTGTATGCATTATGTGTGTTTGGTATCTCTTAGATACTATAAGTATTCCTTGAAACAACGATAACGAATTAAGAAGTGAAATCATATGAACTTGACTATGTATGACATATCAATATGGATATGAATGTGCTTATGATAATGAGCATGAATACAAATGTATATGATAATTGTGTATGTAGTATCTGTTTATGCATATTAGTGTGTAACTGTAAACGTACATGTAAATTATTGCATGATGTTAATGTGTTACCAGAGGAAGGGATCGGGTTGAATCAGAGGTGATCGAAAGGAAGTATTATTATTATTAATGTATTATCGAAGGAAGGGACCGGGTTGAACCGAGGTGATCAAAGAGAAGTATTATTATTATTTAAAATATTAGAGGAAGGACCAGGTTGAACCGGAGGTGATTGAAGGGGAGTATTGTTATTACTTTTATTGAAGTATGCTTGACACAAATGTCTTCCATTTTCTTGGTTAATTAAAAGCTTGCGGGAATATATTTTTGATATCACTATATGGATGTCGTTGTTTATGACATTCGGTATATAGATGTGGTTGTTTATGATATCCGATATATGAATGTGCTTGTTTATGACATCGCTATATGGATGTGGTTGTTTATACATCTTCTATATGAATGTGGTTGTTGTGACATCCGGTACATAGATGCGATTGTTTTGTGCTTCATTATATATGAACATAGGACTATAAATTTGGATATTACCGTGAATGATAAGTAATGTCCATGTGTCTTGCATTCTCTCTCTGTGTGTGTGTGTGTGTGTGAAGAACAATAATGAACTATAAGCTAATATAAAAGTAAGTAAGAGTGTATGCTTGATTAGTCTCTAATTTTGCATAATTTTCATCACATTCTCATATTTATTTCATGTAAAATTCTGCTAATAAAACCTTACTTGCTTGATCCAAGGTCCATGTTGTGCAAATGAAGAAGACCTAAAATCACCATTTAATTGGTGATTAAAAGCCTACAAAGTAGCCATTGACTTTAGATTGAAGATTTTGTCAATCCAGGCATCAAATCACAAATCCAGGAGGTCAGATGGACAAAAACCAGACTGGGCGACGCACTGCCCAAAACTCGGCGCGCGCCGCCCTCCCTGGGCCGCGGAAGGCGTTTCCGCGGCCCTTTGGGCGCGTGCGCTTGCGTTTTGGGCCACGTGCTGTTCACATTGCCCCTTTACCCTGGTGTCTATAAAAACCCCCCAGGGGTCTTTAATTGGAGCAGATCCAGATTAGAGCAAGTTTTTATAATCTTATTTTTAGGTTTGTAGTAGTAGTTGTTGTTGTTCTTCTAGTTGTTGTTTTAGCCATTAGAGTGAAAGAGAGAGAGTGTGTGTAAGTGTTGTATTGGAAGGGTGACAAGCTAATACAAGTACTACTTCTCTTCCTTCTTTCCAATTATTTGTCTTTGCCATTTACTTTTACTTCTTTGTTGTAGTGTAACTTCTTTCTTCTTCACCTCTTTTCTTTTACTTTATTTTAGTGTAACTTTCTCTCTTTAACTTTTCTTTTCTTTTGTTTTCTTGTAGTGTAACTCCCTCTCTCCACTTCTTTTCCTTTGTTGTTTCTTTTACTTTTATGGCTAACTAACCTTTCATTAGCATGGCTAACTAACTACTAACCCACTAATTTCTAACACTTGACTGATAACCCAAATGAGTCAATAGTGTCAAACAAGCCTTGTGCAAACAAGAGCTATGACATCTTAAGACGAGGGTTCTAACTCTAATTTACCTACAAGTATTTACTTTCTTATATTTCATACTTAATGAGTTTTGATGATCTATGAGTTGTGTACTTTACTTGTTATGTAAGTTAGAGACTTCTCCTTTTAACTTTGCCGAAACTAATAGTGCACTCGAGTCTTCCCTTATTCTCGCCTTCTATCGGATCTTGATAAGAGAATGTCCGAGTTTTTGCCGTATAAAGCTAAGTTTTAGGATGAACTTTCACTCGATTTCCATGTGAATAGTTCCAATGCAAAAGGTTTGTGTTCGCCTATGATCCATCGTGAGGCTATCTTCCAAAAGTTAGAAATTAGTGGGAGCACTTAGTAGAAAGTTAGTCATGCATTTTTACAACTAAGAAAAAAAAATCCCTTTTACAAGCTACCAAAACATTTTCCAACTATTCTTAAAAACAACTTATTTTCACTTTTCAATTCCTTATTTTGAAAAAGAACTTTCTTTCTTCTTGAACTTTGAAGCCGCATCAAGCTTCCATCGCTCTCCCTCCTTGTGGATACGACCCGTATAGCCACTTCGCTACTACGGAAGAATCGCAAAAGCAGTAACATCAACCCATACTTTCTTCTCTTATTTTAGTACTTGCTTTTTGTCGATCAAATTTTGGCGCCGTTGCCGGGGAGGGAACAGTTTTATTGTTCAATACTAAAGATTGTTCTTTGTTTTTGTGTGTATGAGAAGTACCAAGAAGCTCACTATCACAGGAAGCGAAGGAGGTGGCCAAGGACATTGCGCGAGGATTCATTTGCCCTCGGAAAAATTCGTGTAAAAGCGAGTTTTTCCGATTGAAGTACTAACAAACTCGTTTGCAGGGTTGCCGAAAGCCGCTAAAAAAGTTTGCTTTCTAAATTTTTTGTTTCCTTGGATGCTTCACCTTTATGCATGTGTAACAAATTCAACAGAAATTCACATGTTGCTTAATTGAAATTTGGATTAGACTTTTGCATTTAGGGCACGTGTCTATTTCAATTCATTTCAATTTCTGTTGAAGAGTGCTGGAGAAAAGGTACGTGTGCATTCATATAGAATAGGACCAACATTTTGAAGTGATTTACCGCTTTAAGTGTTACCTTGTTGTGAATAAACTGTACACTTGCACAATTGACTTTAAGGGCAAAACCAAATAAACAAGATAAGGTGGGGATTTCATCACCCTTAGCCCAAAAATCATCTCCAAGTGCACTCACACTTTCTCAAGCCTTAACTAAAAATCAATAGACGTTGGCCCTAGGGACATCTCGGACTCACTAAGAGATTAACCGAGGTTGAAAATTGTAAGAACTATACTCCTGCAAAATCAGTGTCTAAGGAAAGTGGATTGAGAGGTAAAGTCTCGAAAGCTCCGTGGTTTGGCGTAATTAGGCTCGTGGCTCTGCCCGGATACCTTCCCCCGAGTTTTGCCCTTTCCTGGCTGATTAGCTTGTAGTCGAGTTCCTACAACAACCTTCCCCGGAAAATCGACCAGTTAGGAGTCGTCTAGGTCCAGGTACCTTAGACTAAGGCTTGTGGTTGTTTTTCTTCCTTTCGTTTGTTTTTAGTTCTTTTTCGATTGTTTGTTGTCTTCACGTTGGTTGTGGTGTGCTGCATGCAAGAGTGGGTGAGAGATCCGTCAACATCCAAATTAATAAGAAACACTTCTCTACCCTTGCATCCAGAACCGGTGATGGCGTCACTTCAGGATAGATTTTACCCGATCAGAACTTCACTTCCATCTTGCATAAAATTTCCTGAAGCAAAGAAATAACTTCGAGTTAAAGCCCCAATTCATTAACACTCTTCCCAAATTTCATGGTATAGAATCGGAGGACGCATACTTCTTTGTTAGGGAATTTGAAGAAGTATGCCTCATGATGCGTATACCCCAGCTAGGAGACGATGCCGTTAGGTTACTTTTCATCCCTTTTTCCCTAAAGGACCTAGCTAAGAAATGGTTGTACAGCTTGGCAGTAGATTCAGTCATAACCTGGGATGATTTCGACAAGGCTTTCTTGAAGAAATTCTACCCAATTCACAAGACTGCCCTCATTAGGAAGAACATCATGCAGTTTAAGCAAGACCCGAGCGAACTATTTTGGAGATACTTTGAGCGATTCAAAGATCTCCTAACTCAGTGCCCTCATCATGGCGTGGAGAAATGGCTTCAGTGCCAGATTCTCTACGATGGTCTAGATTATCAGACTAAGACCCTGTTAGAAACGATGTGTCAGGGAGGTTCTTGCAGAAGGATGAGAATCAGGGTTGGGATCTGTTTGAGGATTTAGCGGAGAAAACCCTGCAATGGGAGCCAGCCTCAGAAAAACCTAGGAATTCACAATCTATAGCTTCAAGAGGAGGGCTCCTATCTCTAGAATCATCCATAGCTGCCGAGGCTAAGATTGCTACCCTAATGAGAAGGATAGAGGCTCTGGAAGCAAAAAAGCCTGCCAGTGTCAACCAGATCAACCTACCACCAATTCACAATCCGGGTTGTTCATATTGTCAGGCACCAAACTATGTCTTTGAAGAGAGCCCCATTTTTCATGCCCAGCAAGTGCCACCGGAACACCTGAACGCGGCTTACTCACGGCCGCCTCACAATCCCTACTCACAGACCTACAATCCCGGCTGGAGAAATCACCCCAATTTCTCCTGGGCCCAAAACAATCCTCCCAGGCCTAATTTTTCCAACAATTTTCACCATCCTACTCCTCCACCAACTTTTCCCAGTCAAGCCCCAGCTTCCTCCTCCCAAGGCTCACTAATGGAAAAGAAAATCAGTAAATTGGAGGAGAGCATAGAGGCTTTCATCAAGTCCCAGGCTGCTTTCATGCAGAATCAGGGACAAGAACAATCATTCACAGGCCATATCGAGGTTGGAAATGCAGATGAGCCAGTTAGCTAGCTCCCTAAGTGAAAGACCGAAGGGTACTTTGCCTAGTCAGCCGCTAGTTAACCCAAAAACCTCCAATCAAGCATATGAAATTCAGGATCCATCGATTAACCAGTGCAATGTTGTTCACACACTGCGATCTGGAAAGAAGGTAGACAACCAGGTCTACCAACAGAAAAGTCCAGTCCATTCTGATCCCACTCCTACCTCCACCTCTGCTAGTTCCTCCCAATCCGCTCCACAAACATCTGACGAGGACAAAGCTGTTGAACAAGTTCATAAGCCTGTAGCACCCTTTCCCAATAGGCTTAGGAACAACAATAAAAATATGCACATGGAGAAAATGCTAGAGATGTTCAACCATGTCAAATTGAATGTGCCACTTCTTGACGCTATCCAACAAGTCCCGGCTTATGCCAAATTTCTTAAGGATATGTGTACAAAGAAGAGAAAGACCAATGTGCCCAAGAAAGTCTTCTTGGCCACTAATATAAGCGAAATTCTGTCTGGTCCCATTCCGGTGAAATACAAAGATCCCGGATGTCCCACTATTTCCTGCACCATAGGACAGACCGTAATCAGTAGAGCGCTTCTTGACCTGGGAGCAAGTATCAACTTGCTACCTCTCTCAGTATACCAGCAACTGGGGTTGGGTGAGCTAAGCCCAACTCGAGTCACCATTCAGCTAGCTGACCGATCTGTGAAGATCCCGAAGGGGAAATCACAGACGTCCTTATCCGGGTCGGGGATTTCATTTACCCTGTTGACTTCATTGTACTTGAGACCCAACCTGTGTCCAATCTTAGGTCTCAAACTCCCGTCATTTTAGGGCGCCCATTCCTTGCTACAGCCAATGCCATAATCAACTATAGGAACGGGTCCATGCGATTGACTTTTGGAGACATGACAAAGGAAGTCAATGTCTTCAATCTTGGAAGGCAACCTAGGGATGTCAATGATCAGACATTTGAGGTCAATTCTATTGAAAACCTGACCAGTGAGTATGAGGAAAGTATGGAGACAAAAACTGAGGCAGAGTTTGATCTGGAGGCTGAGGATTTTAATTTAGACCAGATCGTAGATTCAGCAGTGGATTGGGCGTTAAACCCAAGTGTACCCTATCCTAGGATTGAAAGCCCAGAGATTGCCTCCAATGAAGCAACACCTTCCCTAGAGCTTAAAGCCTTGCCTGAACACCTCAAGTACACCTACCTGGGCGGAAAGGACACCTTGCCAGTCATCATAGCATCACACCTGACTGAGCAACATGAGGACAGCTTAATGTCTATTCTAAAAAGACATAGGGAAGCCATTGGATGGACGATGAAGGACATCAAGGGAATAAGTCCAGCCATAGTACAACACAGAATCCATTTAGTCGATGAAGCAACCCCCAGGAGGGACCCACAACACAGGCTTAACCCTCTCATGCAAGAGGCAGTTAAGGCTAAAATTCTGAAACTATTAGATAATGGGATAATTTATCCCATTTCTGATAGTCAATGGGTTAGCCCTGTTCATGCGGTCCCAAAGAAGGCTGGCTTTACGGTAGTAGAAAATGAGGAAAAAGAATTGGTACAAATAAGACTGCCTACCAAAGTTCGTGTTTGTATCGACTACAGGAAGTTGAATGCAGCTACCCGTAAGGACCACTTCCCGCTACCCTTCATCGACCAAATGCTTGAGCGTTTGGCTGGACATGAGTACTTCTGCTTCCTAGATGGGTACTCGGGATACAATCAAATCCCCATTGCTGCAGAAGACCAGGAAAAGACGACGTTCACCTGCCCGTTCGGAACCTTTGCTTATCGGCGCATGCCTTTTGGATTGTGCAATGCTCCCGCAACGTTCCAACGGTGCATGCTTAGTTTGTTCTCTGACATGGTGGAACGTTTTCTTGAGATTTTCATGGATGACTTCTCCATCTACGGAGATTCATTTGATCAGTGTCTTCATCACCTAGAGTTAGTGCTACAAAGATGCATTGAGAAGAACCTAACTCTAAACTGGGAAAATGTCACTTCATGGTGTGACAGGGGATTGTCTTGGGCCATGAGATTTCGAGGAGAGGCATAGAAGTGGATAAGGCTAAAGTAGAAGTGATTGATAAACTTCCACCACCCAAAAGCATCAAGGATATTAGATCCTTTCTAGGGCATGCTGGGTTTTACCGCGGTTCATTAAGGATTTTAGCAAAATCGCTAGGCCCTTAGCCAACCTGGTCGCTAAGGACATGCCCTTTGATTTCAACGATGAGTGTTTTAAATCATGGGGAAAGCTTAAGCAAGAACTTATCTCTGCGCCTATCATTTCTGCTCCTAATTGGACCCAGCCATTTGAAATCATGTATGATGCATCTCATTTTGCTATTGGCGCTGTTCTAGGACAGCGCATCGACAATAGGCAGCACGTGATTTATTACTCGAGTAGGACTTTGAATGACGCCCAACAAAACTATACAACGACTGAGAAGGAATTCTTGGCCGTTGTCTTTGCATTAGAAAAGTTCCAGCCCTACTTGTTAGGTTCGAAGACGGTGATTTTTACGGATCACTCGGCTCTGAAATACCTCATGACCAAGAAGGAAGCAAAAGCCCGACTGATTCGGTGGATCCTTTTGCTTCAAGAATTTGACTTAGAAATTTGGGACAAACGAGGTATAGAAATGTGGTCGATGATCATCTCTCATGAATTCCGAATGCACCAACCATCCAAGCTCCATCAACGAGGATTTCCCAGACGAGCACATCCTAGCCATTCTTAAGGAACCCTGGTATGCGGACATTGTTAATTACCTGGCCATGGGACAATTACCCGCTGACTGGACAAAGCAAGACCAAGATTGCTTCTTTGCCCAAGTACGGTACTTCTTTTGGGAAGAACCGTATCTTTTTAAGTATTGTCCCGACCAAATTATTAGACGATGCATACCAGAGGAGGAACAGAGGAGTGTGCTCAGCTTTTGCCATGACCTTGCATGCGGAGGATACTTCGGTCCCCGCAAGACGGCAGAGAAGGTTCTGCAAAGTGGGTTCTACTGGCCCACTTTGTTCAAAGACTCATATCATTTTTACAAGTCATGCGCAAATTGTCAGAAAATTGGGAAGATTTCAAGAAGAGACATGATTCCCCTGAACCCGATCCTTGAAGTTGAAATTTTTGATGTTTGGGGTATTGATTTCATGGGGCCATTTCCCAATTCCTTCGGCAACCAATTCATTTTGGTTGTTGTAGATTATGTCTCTAAGTGGGTAGAAGCTGTGCCAACTAAGACGAATGACAACAAAGTGGTTGTCAAATTTCTCAAAGAGAACATCTTCTCCCGATTTGACACCCCCAGAGCGATAATTAGTGATAATGGATCACATTTCTGCAACAGAGTTTTTGAAACTCTGATGCGAAAATATTCCATCAATCACAAGTTATCAACTCCGTATCATCCCCAGACAAATGGGCAGGTCGAAGTCACCAACCGACAGATCAAGCTCATTATGGAAAAGACTGTCGAAAAAAATCGAAAGGATTGGTCGGTTAAGCTCAATGATGCATTGTGGGCTTACCGCACTTCTTTTAAGACAGTTCTGGGGATGTCTCCTTATAGAATCGTGTTTGAAAAAGCCTGTCATCTGCCAGTAGAGTTAGAACACCGGGCCCTCTGGGCAATTAAGCAACTCAACTTTGATCTGACCAAGGCCGGTGAACTTAGGAAACTGCAGATTTCAGAATTAGAGGAGATACGAAATGAAGCCTATGAGAATGTCCAAATCACCAAGAGCAGGACTAAACTTTTTCATGACCAAATCATAACCTGAAAAAACTTTGCACCGTGAGATAGGGTTCTGCTGTATAACTCTAGGCTTTATATTTTCGCGGGGAAGCTGAAAACTCGTTGGTCGGGACCGTTCATTGTGCGCATTGTTTTCCCACACGGTGCTGTGCTTATTGCAGACCCTAAGAACAACACGGAATTCAAAGTGAATGGGCAAAGACTGAAGCCCTTCTTGACCACTGAGCCTATGACTCCAGATGATAGTGTGCTGACTCTTTTTGCCCCGTCATACACCTAACCACAACAAATAAATAAACAAATAAAAAAAAAACTTGTTTATATGCTTACCCCTTCTACCTTTTTTTTTAGCCTATTCGCACTTGGCCGGCCCTAGTATTTATTGCCTTCGCATTTCCATATGCATTCATTGAGGATAATGCATTAGATAGGTGTGGGGGGTGCTAACACTTTTTCTTTTTCCTTTTATTCTTTCTTTCTTTCAAAAAAAAAACTCTCCAGATTGAAAAGAAATTTCATACTCTTTATAAAAATACCAGAAGATTGTAGGAATTACAGGAACCTTATTAATGAATCTTTATATTTTCCTAAGTAAACAAGAAAGTGGTTTGACTAAAAAGTTAGGAGGGATAAGGAAAATAACTCATACTGTTTATTTAGCCTTAGTAGAATATGCATAACCTACACACACATGCTTGAGACACAACTCTGAAAAAAAAAAAAGAAGAAGAAAAAAAAGCTGAATAATTGTGCCTCAAGAAGCATGATTACTCACGCTAAAAAAAAAATCTTATATACAATAATAAATCTTGATTTCGTGGCCTACTCCACTTGCATATTTGACCTGAAGGGTGTTTTTCCACCTGGTGCCCTAAGACCATCTGGTTTGGGAGTCATCGGTTTGATATGTGTTACATAAGTGAAGTAGAAAGCCTAATGGAACCAAGAATAATAAGTAAATATTAATAAAATTAAATGATATTCAAAGTTGAGTTGAAAAATCCCAAGCACATCACACTTACCAATTATGCATATTTATCTAAAGCAAAATAAAAGAATGAGTTAGAAGTACAAGATCCTTTCTAAATTTAAAGAAAAACAATAGTTTCTTCATTTATGAAGGCTAAAATATAAGAGAACTTATGAGGGTTAAACCTAATTCTTATATCATTCGGTCATTTTTACTTAGATGATTGAAACTTCTTTTAATATATATATATATATATATATATATATATATATATATATATATATATATATATATATATATATATATATATATATATATATATATATATCTTTCTAACAACTAATTTCTTCTCTTTACTTATTGGATTTTGTGGGTGCAATCCGCTGAAAACCCTCAGGAGACAACACTCCTCCTCTAGGGGAAACCTAGAGGTTTAAAGCTTGTTGCAAATGCTCAGTGCAATCGTGTCACCTGCGAAAGTGGTATAATAATTTTCTTATTTTTGTTTTGCTCGGGACGAGTAAAAAGATAAGTGTGGGAGTGTGATTAGTCTCTAATTTTGCATAATTTTCATCACATTCTCATATTTATTTCATGTAAAATTCTGCTAATAAAACCTTGCTTGCTTGATCCTAGATCCATGGTGTGCAAATGAAAAAGAAGACCTAAAATCACCATTTAATTGGTGATTAAAAGCCTACCAAGTAGCCATTGACTTTAGATTGAAGATTTTGTCAGCCCAGGGCATCAAATCACAAATCCAGAAGGTCAGGTTGACAGAAGCCAGACTGGGCGACGCACTGCCCAAAACTGGGCGCGCGCCGCCCTGCCTGGGCCGCGGAAGGCGTTTCCGCGGCCCTTTGGGCGCGTGCGCTTGCGTTTTGGGCCACGTGCTGTTCACATTGCCCCTTTGCCCTGGTGTCTATAAAAACCCCCCAGGGGTCTTCAGTTGGAGCAGATCCAGAGTTAGAGCAAGTTTTTTAATCTTATTTTTAGGTTTGTAGTAGTTGTTGTTGTTCTTCTAGTTGTTGTTTTAGCCATTAGAGTGAAAGAGAGAGAGTGTGTAAGTGTTGTATTGGAAGGGTGACAAGCTAATACAAGTACTACTTCTCTTCCTTCTTTCCAATTTACTTGTCTTTGCCATTTACTTTTACTTCTTTGTTGTAGTGTAACTTCTTTCTTCTTCACCTCTTTTCTTTTACTTTGTTTTAGTGTAACTTTCTCTCTTTAACTTTTCTTTTCTTTTGTTTTCTTGTAGTGTAACTCCCTCTCTCCACTTCTTTTCCTTTGTTGTTTCTTTTACTTTTATGGCTAACTAATTTCATTAGCATGCTAACTAACTACTAACCCACTAATTTCTAACACTTGATTGATAACCCAAATGAGTCAATAGTGTCAAACAAGCCTTGTGCAAACAAGAGTTATGGCATCTTAAGACGAGGGTTCTACCTCTAATTTACCTACAAGTATTTACTTTCTTATACTTCATGCTTAATGAGTTTTGATGATCTATGAGTTGTGTACTTTACTTGTTATTGTAAGTTAGAGATTCTCTTTTTAACTTTGCCGATACCAATAGTGCACTCGAGTCTTCCCTTATTCTCGCCTTCTATCGGATCTTGATAAGGGAATGTCCGAGTTTTTACCGTGTAAAGCTAAGTTTTAGGATGAACTTTCACTCGATTTTCCACGTGAATAGTTCCAATGCAAAAGGTTTGTGTTCGCCTATGATCCATCGTGAGGCTATCTTCCAAAAGTTAAAATTAGTGGGAGCACTTAGTAGAAAGTTAGCCATGCATTTTTACAACTAAGAAAAAAAATCCCTTTTACAAGCCACCAAAACATTTTCCAACTATTCTTAAAAATAACTTGTTTTCACTTTTCAATTCTTTATTTTGAAACAAGAACTTTCTTTCTTCTTGAACTTTGAAGCCGCATCAAGCTTCCATCGCTCTCCCTCCTTGTGGATACGACCCGTATAGCCACATCGCTACTACAGAGAATCTCAAAAGCAGTAACATCAACCCACACTTCCTTCTCTTATTTTAGTACTTACTTTTTGTCGATCAATGCTCCAGGAGATGTGTTTGTGACCATGAGCCATATGTAAAATACGAATGTGTTATAAACTGAATATAAGTGAGGTATTGGTATGTATGTGATTGGTAAATCACCAGGTAAATATAAGAGATAAATAATCAGATATAATATGTTGAATATTAGGAAAAGTGTGTTCAGAAAATGTGAAGAATAAGTATTAGATAATAGAAAGAATCAGATATTCTATTAAGCTGTACTACTCATCATAAGTAGGAAGATAAATTGATATTATTCTTGAACTATTCAACTGCATCATATTAGATTTGTAATAGTATTAAATGCAAACTTTGATTGAATGACTTTACTCACTGAGCTGTTAAGCTCACCCCACCACAGATTGATGTCTTTCAGGCTCTGTGTAAAGCTCTGAAATGCTTGGATGTAAAGTCGGAAGACTTACTTGCGTGATCACTTTTAAAGCTTTGAAATGTTTTCCTTTCGTGTTTTGATATAACTTATGAAATCCTATATGTATTTAGGCATGTACTAGTACAATATAAGACTTTGAAGGTGGAATTAAGATGTAGTTGTAATTATTGACCATAAACTTGATTTTGGTACTGGATCATTGAGATAAGTGAATGTATAAATTAGTCTGTTTTCACCTTGATTGGAATTTGAGTTAATTATATAGAATTGTGAACCAAGAGGAGTACTCTCGAGTATATTTATTAGTTGTGGTGATTTGAGGGTATTGAGTTGTTGAAATTTTAGTTTTGAAAATTTATAAGTAGGCTGGAGTAGGTCAAAATATTATATGTTGTAGCAAGACAGGCTCTATATTATAGAGAAGATGCTGCCAAAATTATTAAAAATTATTTGAATAATTAAGTGTTAAGGTTTATGATTATGATAATTGAGATGATTAAGAATTGGGACCGTTACATAAGATGTTTCACCCTTTCATATACTTATTTATCGTTCAAAGCTTTTGGAGCTTTTTCTTTTTCTTTAGACCCATTAAACGCTTTCGGTAGCCTCCCTTAACGGTGTAACATGGGGAAGAACCTCCGGGTACCAAGATATACTGCCTTTCTCTCATACTTTAATCGAAGAAAAATGTATCTTCTCTACATATAGGACATGCTCACCGGAGAAAAGCGGCTTCCCTGAGAGGAAATATGGCGTGCAGCGAGAGCGGCAGGTAGAGAGACGGCGAAGGGGAGATCTGAGAGAGAGAAATAAGAGAGTGGCAGCCGAGGGGTTAGGTTTTTTTTTGGTTGGGGTACGGGATTTAACGTCGGTTCTGAGTGAAACCTATGTTAAATCATTGAGATTGGATGTTAGTTCCACAAAACCGACATTAAATCTTGGATTTTAATATCGGTTCCCTAGAACCAATGTTAAAACTATAAGATTTAATGTCGGTTCTTAGAGAACCGACATTAAAACTCAAGATTTAACGTCAGCTCTCAAGAACTGACGTTAAATAATTAACGTCAGTTTTGCTCAATGATGTTAATAATTGATTTTTAACGTCGTGTTTATTAAAAACAACGTAAATGATGATGCCTTTTAATCTGTATATTGTTGTAGTGTTGCTTTAATCTGTCTAGACAAGTAATCTAAGTTCTCGTGTCATTTTTTGTTTCGGTAAAGTAAGACGGATTAAACCTCCATACCCTACGTACCATTTCTTTTGAAAAGTTAAGAAAAGTTAGCCCTCCATTGTCCATCAATTAGCCCATTCCAAGCATTAGAAATAATTCTTTTGTTATTGTGTAATTCACACTAAAATATTCTCTCACTCTCCAAAGACTTTCTTTTAAAAAAAATTCACTTTGAACAAAGATCAAATAACCTGGTCCTAAGCTCTCATAACCTAATCTCAACCCACACCTTTAGGCTTTATGTAGAAGGGGAAAAAACAACTTGAAAAAGCAGAGAAAGGGGATGACCAGTTGCAATTAGTGCTCCCAAAATCCAGTATTTCCACTCTAAAAATGAAACCTAATGTGACAATTGTTGTAAAACCCGAGAAATTATATCACCGAAACAGAGAATTCTAAAGACAGAGCAGAAGTAGGATTCTTATTGATTTCTGAAGTGTACATTGAAATGAATCAGGAAGGGTCTATTTATACAAAACTTTGGGGTACTATGCAGTCACTATGCATGCTTGCGTCATCGCTTGTATCATCACTTAGTAAAATCATTAATACTGCACAGTAAAGGTTGGCAGCCATCGTTTCATAACACCCCTCTTAACTGTCAACCATACATAATGTCTCATTAAACACCTTACTAGAAAAACCCAGTGAGATAAAATCATAGCGAAGGAAAAAAGGGTACACCATCTCTGTATACGGGTTCTATGCTGCCTTGTTAAAAATCTTACCAGAAAAACCCTGTGGGACAAAGCCATAGTAAGGGAAAAAGAGTGCAGTCACGTAAGCTCCCTCTCAAGTGGACATGAGTAGTTTTTCTTCATAAATCTCGCTTATGACGCATCCCAATATCTCGAAAGAACTTTCTGAAAGTTGTAGTGGGAAGTGCCTTTGTAAAGAGATCTGCCGCATTATCACTTGATCGGATATACTGAATATTAATTTTCTTATCCTTTTCAAGTTTTTGACTGAATCAGAAGAACTTTGGGGGTATATGCTTGGTTCGGTCACTTTTGATGAATCCTTCCTTCATTTGAGCGACTCATGCAGCATTATCTTCAAACAGTACTGTTGGATCTCTGTTGACTGGTAATCCATAAGTTGCTTGGATATGTTGAGTTACAAATTTTAGCCATACACATTCTCGACTTGCTTCATGGAGTGCTTATGACTTTAGCATGATTCGAAGAAGTGGCAATAAGTGTCTGCTTTCATGAACGCCAAGAGATCGTTGTACCTCCACATGTGAACACATATCCTGTTTGAGACCTGACTTTATGTGGATCTGACAAGTAACATGCATCTGTATAACCAATCATTTCTTATTTTGATTCCGTGGAATAAACAAACCAAAATTAGTTGTTCCTTGAAGATGACGAAATACATGCTTAACACCATTCCAATATCTCCGTGTAGGAGATGAGCTAAATGTTACTAATAAATTAGTAGCAAATATTATATCTGGTCGGGTACAATTAGCCAGATACATAAGAGCTCCAATTGTACTTAGGTATGCTATTTCAGGACCAAGAACATCTTCATTATCTCCGCGAGGGTGAAATGCAATGATCTAACAATCATTGAAGTACTTAAAGGATTTGCTTTATCAATGTTAAAGCGTTTCAAGACCTGTGATTGATGCAAGTATTCTACTTTGAAAGTGCTCAATCTATAAACCAATACAATATTTGATTTTCCCAAGGTCTTTCATTTCAAATTCATTCTTTAATTACATCATTGCATCTAGGACTTCTTTCTGAGTCCCAATGATGTTTAAATCATCAACATATACAGCAATGATAATAAATCTAGATGTTGTTTTCTTTATAAAAACACATGGGCAAATAGGATTATTCACATATCCTTCTTTAACAAATACTCGCTTAAGCGATTATACCACATGCGCCCTGATTGTTTTAATCCATATAATGATCTTTGTAATTTGATTGAATATAATTCTTTGGGTTTTGATCTTAATGCTTCAGGCATCTTAAATCCTTCAGGGATTTTCATATAAATATCACTATCAAGCGACCCATATAAATAAGCTGTAACAACATCCATAAGACGCATTTTTAAATTTTTAGAAACTGCTAGGCTGATTAAATATCTAAACGTAATTGCATCCATTACTGGAGAATACGTTTCTTCATAATCAATTTTAGGTCTTTGTGAAAATCTTGAGTAACAAGTTGAGCTTTATACCTCACAATCTCGTTTTTCTCATTGCATTTTCACACAAAAACCCATTTGTATCCTACTGGTCTCATGGCTTCAGGCGTGAGGATAATAGGTCCAAATACTTTACACTTTTTAAGTGAATTTAATTCATCCCGTATAGCGTCTTTCCATTTTGTCCAATCATGTCTATTTTTACATTCAGTAATGGATCTTGGCTCAGACTCACTTCCGTTAACAATATCACATGCTACAGAATAGGAAAATATTCCATCCATATTTTTCATCTTATTTCGATTCCATATTCCTCCTGTATTGATATAATCAATAGAGATCTCATAATTTTCTATACCTTTAGGATTTTTTATCTCTTGATTTGTCTTATTTTGTGTTTTTCTGAAACACATTCTTCCATATTGGGGTCATCATGCTTATCTGCTCCTTTTATTTTTTGAGAATTTTTATCCTTGGAACTGATTGGTCCACCACGCTTCAGGCGTGTCTTAAACTCATTAATGACTTCATTCTCGGATTGTCTTTTTGGGATTTCAATCAGAGTAGGAGCATTTACAGCTGGTATATATATTTAGTCACACTTTTTGTATCAGTCAACATATCTGGTAATTGATTTGCTATTTCTTGTAAATGCATAATCTTTTGCACTTCAAACTCACATTGTTTTGTGTGAGGATTAAGATACGATAATGATGGTTCACTCCATATAATCTCCTTCTCCAGCTGTTTCTTTTCTCCCCCTAATGCTGAAGAAATTACTTTATTGAAATGGCAATCGGCAAATCGAGCTGTAAAAACATCACCGGTTTTAGGCTCAAGATATCTTATAATAGAAGGAAATTCTTAACCGACATATATTCCCAATCTTCTTTGAGGACCCCTTTGTACGTTGTGGTGGAGCAATCAGTACATATACCGCACAACTAAAAATTCTAAAATGAAAAATATTTGATTCTTAACCAAATCCTAATTGTAGAGGAGAGTATTCATGATATGCACTTGGTCTGATGAGAATTAATACTGTAGCATGTAAAATTACATGACCCATACAGAAATAGAAAGTTTTGTTCTCATTATTAATGGTCTAGCAATAAGCTGGAGGCGCTTAATCAGTGATTCAGCCAAACCATTTTGTGTATGTACATGAGCAACAAGATGCTCAACAACTATCCCAATTGACATACAATAATCATTAAAAGCCTAAGATGTAAACTCACCAACATTTTCAAGTTTAACTTTCTTGATTGTATAATCAGGAAATTGTGTTCGTAATCTAATTATCTGAGTAAGAAATCTCGCAAATGCCACATTGCGAGTTGATAATAAACAAACGTGTGACCATCTACTAGAGGCATCTGTCAATACCATAAAGTATCGAAATGGTCCACACAGTGGGTGTATAGGCCTACATATCACCTTGAATACGTTCAAAAAATATAGGTGATTTAGTTTTTATTTTAGTTGATAATGGTCTCATAATTAATTTTCCTAGAGAATAAGCCTCACATGAAATTTTACTAGCTTGAAGGATCTTCTGACCCTTTAATGTATGTCCATGTGAATTCTCAATAATTCTTCGCATCATCATTGAACCAGGATGACCTAAACGATCATGTCATAAAGTTAATGTCCCTGTATCTTCTTTGACTACAATATGCGACTCTATCATATTTATATATGTGTTATGCAATCCTGAGAAAGGTTTAGTAGTTTTTCTAATATGTACTTCTTTCCTGATACATATGTAGTACGATACATATACTTCATAGTTCCTTCAGTTGCAGACTGAGTATCATATCTATAAAGATATATATCATTAAAACTCAATAAATTTCTTTTGAATTTTGATGAAAACAAAGCGTCTTTTATGAAAAACTTTGTTCCATTTGGCAATATAAAGCTGGCTTTACCAGTTTTTTCATTCAAGTCTACAGGACCTGATATTGTATTGATGATTGCCTTTGTTGGTTTTAAATCGGAGAAGTACCTTTTATGTTTGAGAATAGTGTGCATTGTACTACTATCCGGTATGCAAATATCTCCAGTTTTGATCTTGACTTCATCATTAGAATAATCCATATCAAGCTTCATGTAAAATAAATCATTTGGTGAGAATAAAATTTTAAACACATTATTATAAGTGAAATATTTCATTCAAAGATAAATTTGATAATTACAAATAACAAAATATGGTAATACAATCATATGTTTAATTATCACCAGTATCCATAGAATCACGATGGTTGAAAGATCAGCAAAATCATCAGTAAAAATCTGCGGAATCAAGAAGAGTTGAATCATCCATAGGATCATCATGTTTAGTGAAATTCACTTCCTTCTTTTTTCCTTTCAAGGATGCCTTATAAAGCTTACAAAGATGCTCCGGTGTTCGGCACACTCGAAACCAGTGCCCTTTGGAGCCACATTTACAATAAGAATCTTCAGGATTCCGAAAAGAATTTTCACGAACATCTTTTCTTTTATCATGTCTTTTTACATAATACTTCTTGTGGATAGCGTTGTTTTGTGAAGGGTTATAAAAACCACTTCGACCACGTCTACAGCCACGGCCACATCCACGTCTACGACCATGATTATATTCTCATCCATAATTTTTAGAAAATGCAGCATTTGCTTCTGGAAATGCTGCTGAACTAGTAGGACGAGACTGATGATTTTTGATTAACAGTTTATTATTCTTCTATGCCACAAGAAGAGATGAAATTAGTTCAGAATATTTCTTAAAATCACGTAACTTGTATTGTTGTTGCAGTGTTATATTAGATGCATGAAATGTGGAGTAAGTTTTCTCTTGCATTTCTTCATCTGTGATATTCACCCCCACAGAATTTCAATTGGGATACTATTCTGAACATTGCAGAGTTATAGTCGCTGACTTTCTTGGAGTCATGGAAGCGCAAAGCATTCCATTCATTACGAGTGGCAGGGAGCACAACTTGTTTTTGATGATCAAATCTTTCTTTAAGATTTTTCCAAAAGACACTTGGGTCTCTTATTGTGAGATATTCACATTTTAAACATTCATCAAGATGTTTGCGAATAAAAATCGTCGCTTTTGTCTTATCTTGTGACGACGTAGAGTTCATCTCTTTTATTGTTTCAGTGAGACCCATTGACTCGAGATGTATTTTTATGTCAATAACTCAAAACATATAATTCCTTCCAGTGATATCAAGTGGAATGAACTCAAGCTTTACAAAGTTTGACATGGTGATAATTATAACAAAATATAAAAATAATTAAAATCATAATCTTTTATTTCACAATAAAATAGGAAAACTTACATTTCAATCATAATAGCTACAAACAAAAGAGGAAGGTGAACATTAAAATTAAAATGCTCAGGTAAAAATCACTTGGATACATGTCTACAACAAAAAGGATAAAAGCATTGATGATGACGACGGCAATAATAAATTTCAAAAATAGACTAAGCATCTTATAAAAATTTTGACTAGTAAGCTTGTGAAGATGATGAAAAAAATTTGAGAATGAAAAGAGATTGAGAAGTGAGTTATGTGATTTAGCATTCACCAATTTATAGAGTAAAAAACTAGCCGTTTATAGATGTTGAAGGAGAGAGAAAAAGCAATTTGGATTTAATACAATTAAATATTATAATGATAAAATCAATGCATTATATTACGTATGTTTATGAGCTATGATATAAGCACGTCACTCTACTTGATGGGGGTTTTGCAGATGTAATTAATGAAGTAATAAATAAGAAATAAATATTAGCACACTACATTACTCAGTAAACCTTTCAGTGAGTGTTTATACAAATATAAATAGCAGAGTAATAAAATATACAATATTGGTATTTTGAGGTTTATCCCATGCAAGCATCAAATGAGAGTTAATAAAGATAATAATAAGAAATATTATTAACTTGTCATAATCACATCACTTTACTATAAATAAGTAGCAGAACCTCCTTTCAAATATAGTAGTAGTGTTATATGAACAAAATTAGTATAATAATCTAGTTTTTCGTAATCACATCACATTACTATAAATAGGTGGCAGAGCCTCCTTTTATTATAGTAGTGGTGTTATATGAGTATTATAAGTAGAATAACTTGTCATTTTTACCTTGAGATAGTAGAGGTAGAGGCTGAGACTTGTTATAAGACTTTTTCTTGAGCAATGGAAATAGAGGCTCGTGACAAGACTTTTACCTTAAGCTAATGGAGGTAGAGACTTGTGATAGAACTTTTTCCTGAGCTGATAGAGGTAAATGCTGGTAATAGACTAGAACGCTCGTGCTGATAACGTGTTGTAAAATCCAAAAATTATAACACTGAAATAAAGAATTCTAGAAATAGAATAGAAATAAAAATTCTTATTGATTTCTGAAATGTATATTGAAATGAATCTGAAGAGCCTATTTATAGAAAAACTTTGAGGTACTATGCAGTCACTATGCATGCTTGCGTCATCGCTTGCGTCGTCGCATAGTAAAATCATTAATACTACACAGTACTAGTTGAAAGCCATGTTTCATAACACAATCTTTTTCTTACCATATTTAATGTGGGTCCCTTTTTTCTTTGTCAAACCAAACACAACACTCAAACCAAATATAAGAAATTGATAAAGAGGCCCACAACTATGCTTTTCAAATTTTGATTTCAAACCACACCCTTGTACAGTACCACCTTTGGGTCCTCACAAGATGAAAATTACAGACTTGCAGACTGCGCTATTGGCTGAAGAAGGCAGGAATGAGAATACGCGAGACGGCAACAGTTGAGAAAAGGCGAACCAACCTACAGCCATGCAGATAGTACAGATAACTGCTGCAGCATTACAGACAGAGAGAGTAAATAGAGAGAGAGAGAGGGAGAGGAGGGAGAATAGAGCCCACGCCTCCGACTACTGTTTTCCTCATACCCAAATCACATTTCCCAGATACCAACTGCAGTTCTCATGACAAGAAAACATCCGACACTATACAAAGACAAAAGCAGTCCTCTTTCATTTATGAGAGTATCGCCCACCCCTTTTTGTACAAAGATATCAGAGACAGAGAGCGCGCCAGCAAACACACTGAGAGCTATCATATCAAATCCTTTACAGAAAGGTAATGCTATTCACAGAAACTACTGGTACCATTAACAAATGAATCAAAGAGCTATTAGACTCGGGGTTTACTAGCAATAAAACACCTCATTATGAGTTCCTTTGTAAAACATACTGGTACTATTAACAAGTGAATAGCCAACCTCTAAAAAATTAACAAGTGAATAGCCAACAAAAACACACACTATTAATTAATAATATTAACATATGACTCGAGGATTTATAAGCAATAAAACACCTCATTATGAGTTCCTTTGCAAAACACTACTGGTACTGTTAATAGCCACCCTAAAAAAAACCACCCTAGTAATTAAAACTATAATCCTTCCATCTCTCTCTCTCTCTCTATCCATCCATTACCACATGATTTCTATAAATAGATAGAAAGTGAGATAGAGGGAATTGGTTCTTCAAATTGGACCTTCATGCTCTCCTTCGCTTTGGAATGAACTTGCCAACCAACTTCTCTTTAGTCAGTCGACATCCATCGCGGCTTGGGGTGAAGTGAACCGGCAGGTAGTTGCCACTCTCACAGATGAATGTTGAGTGGCTGAAGTGGCTCAAAAGTGCAGGCAGTCCCTGCAGATTTCATTACAATCCAACTCCATTAATCATAATGATCATATAATAGTTAACTAGGAATTTACAAATACAGTAAGATGCATTAATTTCTGATCACCTGAATTCTTGCATAGGTCACCTCGCAAATCTTGCCAGAGCCAAAGTTGCCCCAGGTTTTTTTGTGCAGCTCCCGAAACAATCTCCATGCTGCTATAGGAGTGGTGAAGTTAACGAAGGCGTAGCCCAAGTTACTTCCAGTCCTGCTCAACAATTTTCAAACAACACTCCTTTTGACTATTAATTCATATATTGATATATATAACATTTATATAAATTGAATATGTATATATTAATTACTTACCAACATTAAAAAGTTTGCCATATATAATGTTTTTTACATCCGTCTCTTTAGAACTAAATCAATTGGAACATGATTTACTAACAAACCATTTTTAACTTTTTATTATGCTTGTATTAATTTTGCCCTTCCTTTAAAACACATCTTCTCCATAGACTCCAAATTAAACACTTACATTTATGTGTTCCCATTATTTTGTTATTTCCCCTGCTGTTAACTATGAGGCGAATGGAAATTCAAGGATGGGAAGAGGAAGCAGAAAGAGAAACAAAAGTGAACGAGATAGTCTATGTTGTACGCTCAAGACAAAAAATTAAAAACAGTGACACAACAGGTATCCTTTAATTAAAGAAGGCACAATGAAAGGGAAAAGATGCTCGTTGTGGTGGGGATTTTCCGTCACAGACGATTAAACGCTTCCAATTGAATTTGCCAAAAACACAGGGAAGACAATACCTTACAAGTCAGGAACACCGGTGTGGTGTCGATCAAAAATCCAGACGTGAGAGAAAATCCTCGTTGGGATATAGCAAAGGGTGCTTAGTGTGATGATTCTGGTGATAATTAGAAGTGAGCCCTCCTCGATGGAGAGAGAGCTGTATTTATACCTGCCAGGGTTGGTGGTGAGGATGAAGATAGCAGAAATCCTCGTAACTGCACGTCTCTGAATCATAACCATTTCAACTAGTTTAGGTAGACACGTAAGAAAATTTGCTGTTATCTACAACCATTCGCATGAATTGTTGAGATTGACGTGTAGAGGAATTCACCGCGATCCGCCACCATTTGAACCGCATAAATGCAGATCTTGTAACAGTTTTAATCGCGTCGAGGTTGTTTGGTCTGATATGCTGAGAAATCCGTCCATATCAATAGCCGCCCGCCTAGCCAAGGTTCAAAGACTCAGCCGATGTCGAGACTAGTCTGAGACCCGATTCGACCTACCCTCTCAGTTTTGACCAACTCAGGCCAGAATCAGAGTATCGAATCGGGTCGAAAGTCGACTCAGATTCTGGCCAAGTCGGTTGCCACTGTGCACCAGTGACTCGACCCGGTTAAAAGAGAGAATAGAAAAAATAGGGGTAAGGGGGAAAAGACTGGATTTAGGGCTTACCTTCGCCCGCCGTCATCACCGCCATTCGCAGCGACGACCGTCACCCACTGCCGATCTCTCTCGAGATCAGAGATCTCTCTCTCTCCAATCTCAGTCAATCTCTCTCTCCCCTTCTCTCTCAGCCAATCTCTCTTATTTATCCCTCCGCTCTCTTTTATTATTAACCCTCAAATATTTCACATTAACCCCCCAAAATTTTCATATTTACCCCTCAAATCTTTCTTATATTTGGATTTTCTTATATTTACCCCTCAAATCTTTCATATTTTTAAATTTACCACCCAAATTATCATATTTCCCAATTATCCTTCAAATCTTTTTACGTTCTGATAATGTAATACATAAATATATTCTTTTAAGATTTGGGATTTTTTTCAGAATTTTTTAAACGTTCTATGTAGCATTTTGCACGTATCAGCCGAGTCGACTCTGAGACGCCATGATCAATCTGTCTCAGTGCCCGCCGAGTCGGTGGCCGAGACCACGACTTTGAACCATGCACTTAGCTATAGGATTGTTAAACTGCCTTAGCTGTGCAACGTCTGGAGCGTGAAAAAAAATCATGGTATGCAACTAATTCTGAGATTTACAGAGATCAACGGGAGCGGGTTGCTGATCTATCACTGAAGGGGAAGCGAAAGTCCTCGAAGTGGATCCTCATCATGGAGACTGAAGCATCCTCGGAGTGGATCTTCGTTTCAGAAAATGAAGCCTCCGAATAACTGAGCAACTCGACTGGGTTAATGATCCGACGGGTGGCTCCAGATCATCATTCAAAGTCGCAGTCTCGGCCGCCGACTCAACGAGCACCATTCCACATCGGTTGCGACAACTCGGCCCCGACTCGGGCGAGACACGCGAAATACTACATAGAGAGCTCAAAAAATGCTGAAAAATCACGACAAATCTTAAAATGTAAACATCAAAATTGATGTATAACCTGTCCAAAACGTATCACCTAGCACATTAAACATGAAGATAATACATAAAAACATGCGTCGCGATACTAAAATATCAAAATAAATGCATAATTTAGTAAATTATATGAATCAATTAAATTTAAATTAACTAATCTTTTCACTAAAGTAAAGATTAGCTCTATTTTTCTAGTAAAAATTTAAATTTTATGAAATTAATCATATGAAAATTTGGCTTAACTTGAAGCCAACTCAGGCATGACTCGGGGCCGACTCGGTCTGAGTCAAGCAAAACAATGCAATAGGTTGACTCGTGGACCGGTTTCGGAACAGGGAACGCCGTCCCGGTTCTTACTCAGCCGAGTCGAAACCGGAACGACCGAGTTTTTGAACCATACTCCGGATCGATGTGGTCCTAGGGAGGGACCCGAGACCTTTTCAAGGCCTGTGTTGGTCCTGCTGGTAGAATGATGATTGGCCGCTTGAGGTGCCTTCGAGGCAGCAGGACAAGCGCCGTGATCTCGACGGGGGTCAAAAATTGACCAATACTTTTCAGAGTCGACGATCAAAAATGTGGGGAAGCGTGACCGATCTAATTCTCTGATTCGGGACTAGGTTTGTCATTTTATGGCCAGTGAGAAGACCAACGCGTCACTTCCAATTCAGAGCATTTAATGCGGCCAATGCATCAAATGGTTGGCTGTCACATCACGCGAAAGGAGAGGTCTTGTCGCAAAGCTGGTGAGACACATCGACAACTCCATGAAGCAGGCGCAACAACTGGATAAACTGAGGGTGAAATCCACTCTCTAGATCAAGCCCTTCGGATGGCATGCAGAGACAACTATTCCCCGGTTAAGGCCTTGTAGGAGAACACTGACGACAAATACTCCCTGACTAAGAATTTGAGGGAGACACAGGAGGATCTGAAGGACAACGTCGAACTGATGGACTCCAACCGAAAACTTGCATTGCAAGATTTCTAGGATCTGGTCTCAACTGGAAGCGGATGAGAAAATTATGCATTTCGTGAATATATCGAGCGTCAGCAACGAGAAGTTGACCAGCGTGAGCTCACGATGATTGACTTGAGGATTGAAGTGTAACGGACTCTCGACCACTTTTCGTAGTGAAATGCGAGATAACGAGCGCCTGCGTGGAATACAGTCGGAGCTGGAATGAAGTTAAGCGACTTCATTGAGACCTTTCAAACCTTCACTCTTCGACCCGTGCCAAGGGTTCGAATGAGAGGCATAGGTAGTGATTTTTCTCTGTTTGGAGCTTGGTGCTCTTTTTTTGTAACTATGCCTCTGCACAGTATAATGGTCATCATAAAATGCGGACATACTTTGTCACCATCTTGTTTAGCTGAGGAATTCTTAATCAATACCAGGTCGCCCTATATATGTGCGTTGGTGTCTCGCGAGACAGTGGAGTCGTTGAGGCAGGCTGTAGAGATGATTCTTGTTCTTGAGCCTGTGCAGACTTCAAAGGGCCTCCGTATAAGCCTTAACCGTCCGGGTGAGGACTCGATACAAGCTGTCAAAGAGAACTGCCGCCAATGCAAAGATTTGCAATGCTTGAAATGGTGGCAATAGTGATTCTTTTCATTGAAAAATTAAGTGTTTACATGTATCGTTTCAGATGAAAAGAATTCCATTGCTTGCTTAATATCTTCTCGTCTTGGTCGGCTAAGGTAGAAGCTCATTGGTGATCACGGTGTAGGGCCCTTCCCAGTTGGCTCCGAGCTTTCCCGCATTTTTCTTGTCTGTACTC